>WYDI02027110.1:52780-144998 GCA_009867235.2 Psittacus erithacus | reverse complement strand
CGGCCGTGCCCCATGCGGGCGGCGGCGGGGCGGCGGCGGCGGCGCTGAGGGCGATGTCGGAGGTGGGGGGCGCGGGCCGGGCGCGGGCCGCCGTGGCGCGGCTCTCAGAGGCGGTGGGCGAGCGACGGCAGCGGCTGGGCACCGTCATGGGAGAGGCGAGGCGGCAGCGGAGGCTGCTGCTGGTGGTGGTGTGTGTGGCGCTGCTGCTGGACAACATGCTCTACATGGTCATCGTACCCATCATCCCCGACTACATCGCGACCATGCGCGGCGGGGGGGCCAACGCTGGCCCGTCCACGCCCGCGGGGGTCAACGGGAGCGGCGGCGGCAACCGAAGCCTCCTGCCCGCGCGGTACCCGCCGGCCACGGGGGGCAACGAGGACGTGCAGATCGGGGTGCTGTTCGCCTCCAAGGCCATGCTGCAGCTGCTGGTGAACCCGCTCAGCGGCACCCTCATCGACCGCGTGGGCTACGAGACACCGCTGCTGACCGGGCTGGCCGTCATGTTCCTCTCCACCGCCACCTTCGCCTTCGCGGAGAACTACGCGACGCTGTTCGCAGCGCGCAGCCTGCAAGGGCTGGGCTCGGCCTTCGCCGACACCGCGGGCATTGCCCTCATCGCCGACCGCTACCCCGAGGAGCCAGCGCGGAGCCGCGCCCTGGGCACGGCGCTGGCCTGCATCTCCTTCGGCAGCCTGGCGGCCCCCCCCTTCGGCGGCGTCCTCTACGAGTTCGCCGGGAAGCGGGTGCCCTTCCTGGTGCTGGCCTGCGTCTGCCTCCTCGACGGCCTGCTGCTGCTGGCCCTGGCACCACCAGGGGCTGCTGCCGCACGGGCCAACATGCCGGTAGGCACACCCATCCATCGCCTCATGATAGACCCCTACATCGCCGTGGTGGCAGGGGCCCTGGCCACCTGCAACATCCCCCTGGCCTTCCTGGAGCCCACCATAGCCAACTGGATGAAGGACTCCATGGGGGCCAGCGAGTGGGAGGTGGGCCTCACCTGGTTGCCCGCCTTCTTCCCCCACGTGCTGGGTGTCTACGTCACAGTCCGGCTGGCCGCTGCATACCCCCACCTCCAGTGGTTTTATGGGGCTCTGGGCATGGCCATCATCGGCGCCAGCTCCTGCCTGGTGCCAGCCTGCAGGAATTTTGGGCAGGTCATCGTTCCCCTCTGTGGCATCTGCTTTGGCATCGCCCTGGTGGACACAGCCCTGCTGCCCACCCTGGCCTTTCTGGTGGATGTGCGCCACGTCTCTGTCTATGGCAGCGTCTATGCCATTGCAGACATCTCCTACTCTGTAGCATATGCCCTGGGGCCCATTGTGGCCGGCCAGATTGTGCACACCATGGGCTTTGCACAGCTCAACCTGGGCATGGGGCTTGCTAATGTGCTTTACGCCCCTGTCCTTCTCTTACTCAGAAATGTCTGTCAGATGAAACCTTCTCACTCGGAGAGGAACATTCTCCTTGAAGAAGGACCTAAGGGACTCTATGACACCATCAAAATGGAGGAGCGGAAAGGTATGGGCAAAAGCCTCCACCCAGCAGATGGGACGGAAAAGAATGACATGGACTCATACCGCAGAGACCTGACCGGGGTGTCTGAGGAGGACTCATCAGACTATGAGTACAGTTAGGTTCCCCAATGCCACCCAGCACGAGGAGCAAGGAGGGGCATGGGGGGGTGGGGAGGGGGAGCGTTACTGCATCATGTTTCTGTACTGATGTGCAATATATACAGTTTAACCTTTGTCATGATGTAATGGCTTTCTTCTAGACTTATTTCTAATCGGTATTTCTTTTAGCATTCTGTCAAGGTGGAGGAGGTGGAGAATGGGGGGACAATTCTGAAGAAAATAACCTGGATAATCATTGGCATAAATCTAGGGGGGATCCTTCCAAAAAACAAACAAACAAAAAAAATCCAAACAAAAACTATAAACAACAAAACAAAAAAACCCAGCAGCCTCATAGCTGGGGTGTAATTGTGCAAAGTTTTCTCAAGCTGAAGCTGTGTGTGACATACTGTATATCTCTGTAAAAATATAAGAAAAGCAAAAAAGTCTGTGTAAAATTTCGAATGGTATGTTCAGGGACTTAGTAAATCTGGCGTACATATACTTAGATTTTCAGTTGGTTTCCTATATTTAAAAAGAGTAACAACTATCACAATGTCTTATTCTTCCTTGGGAATAAACTGAAGTATTGTACTTTTTTTCTCTCTCTTGTGCTGCTCTCTGGTAATGCAGTATGCTGTATTATGTTGAAGTCCAAACTATGAGAATAATACGATCTGAATAAACAGAATTGAAGGAGATTGATTGTCTTTGTTTCATTGTTGAGGGCTGCTTGAGGGAGGAAGCTGGTTGTAACCCCTCAGTGTAACCCCTACGGTAGCAGTTCCTCATAACACAAACCTCATCGGTTACCAGAACTGCCCATGAGAAAACCCCGGTACAAAATGTTCTCATTCATTCTTCAAAACATACGTTTTGAAGATCCAAGCAAACAAGATCACACTGCAAAGATGCTATCTATCACCTAGAAATAGCTCCTTGTAGGCTCACGTGGATTTACTTTTAATTCTCACAATCATGAATTTCAATTTTCGAATATTCCAAAGAAATGGCATTACCAGCAGTTAGAGACACAACACTGGAAAGCACCTTTCCTAGTGCTGAAATGCCGGCCAGCTGCAATGTGCCCACTTCAGTGCAGCCGACAGAGATTAAACAAAACAAAATGTGGGTAATGTTCTTCATTCAGACTGTGCAAAACGTGGAAAGCTTCGATCCAACTACAATAGAACCAGACTGCATATTTTGCCCTGTAAATTTACCTTGACTTAAAATAAAATCGTTTGTTTAAATTCGTGGCTCACCAGGAAACAAAATAAAAGACTTTCAATATCAAGAGGGGGGGGAAACTGATCTAAACGGCCACAGCATGTATTGAAGGGCTTCCATCCGTCCCTGGGGAGCTGGCGCCGCGAGGAGACGCGGAGAACCCGCCGCCGGCTCCGCTGAGCTCTGCGAGACGCGCGGCCCCCGTGCCGCGTCGCAGCTCCTCCACCGAGGAGGTCGCGGCGACGCTCATGCGGCGCAGAACTCATGGGAACACCGCAGTGGTGCTTCGGCACTACGGGGTTGGCGAACGAGCCATGGTCAACTCGGTGGTATATGAGCCCCGCTACCCCGAACCGCAGCAGCTCCCTGTGCACTAAGTGCCAGCAGCGGCGCCTCCTCCGGGCCACCGCCCCTCTCCCGCCCCAGCATGGTCGGGTGCTACCGCCGCCCTGGGGCCACTGCCGGCGGTAGGGCAGCTCCTGCAGAGCCCGGTCCCCTCCCGGCATCGCTGCCGCCCCGTCAAGGGCTACAGCCCCTCTTGGCCGTAGTGCCGGTGCAGCTACAAGCAGTGCTGCCCACCCCGTTCGGCCACGGAGCTTTCAGGAGCCGCAGAAGCCCCACGGCGACACCTCTCGACTCCGGCGACAACCCCCGAGGTCATCGGGAGCTATAACCCTCAGGAGCTCTCTTTCCCGTCCCCGACGGCGGTGAGGGCGCGGGAGAGCAGGGCTCTGCTAGGCTCCTCCAGACCGTCCCCCATCCGAGAAGGAGCCGGCACGGTGGGCGAGAGGGCGCCGGTGCCCTCGCCAGGCACCGCCTGCATAAGGGGCGCAATAAGAGCGCTGCCCCAGGCGCGGCCGGCAGCGCCTGTTGAGCGCCGCGGGAGGGGCGGGTCGGGCCGGGCCGGGCCGGGCCGGGCGGGGCCAGGGAGGAGCCAGGCGGTGGCGGGGATGAGCCGCGCTCCGCACGCCCTCGCCCAGAGGCGACTTGGTCGCGGAGGAGCCAGGCGGTACCTTGGACAGAGGCGCCGCGACGCGCAGAGCCCGGCTGGAGCCGCTCCGGGGCGCCCCGACGAGCAGGTACGGGCGGGCGGGCTGACGCGCCTCCCGCCGCTCCGACGGCGTGGCTGCAAGTGCCGGGGAGGGAGAGCAGCGGTTCTGAGAGCGAGGGAGCGGGTGCGGAGGGTCCCGCGGAGCAGAGAGGGCTCCTCTCATCCTCTCGCCAAACTCAGCGGCGCCCACGGGGCACCCCCTTGCCGCCACCCGCGGGTCCTGCCGGCAAGGGCGGTCCAGGGGAGGAGGGGCAACCCCGGAGCGGAGGCGCGGAAAGGTCTCGGGGCACGCCGGCAGCTCCGGCGGAGCGTAAGGGCTCCCCGACGGGTCCCGGTGCTGAATGGCCCGTCGGAAAGCTCACGGCAGGCTCCTGGGAGGCTCCGTGCTCCTCTTGTCATGTCAACAGCCGCACTATTCACACGCGTATTGCTGCTAACGCTTATGTGCCTCAACTTTAGTATTGATTCCTGAGAACTTTAACTTCTTGGTAACACTGACAGCGAGGATGAATAGATGAGGGCTGAGTGTAATGCCCCAAGCTGTGTAAGTCCCTCAAGCTGCCTCCCGAGTTCACGCTGTGTGGAGAACTCAAGTATAAGCACATGGGCTTATTTCAGTTCCTCTCTGCTATCTGCTTCAGGGAGATCAGTGCCTTTTGTTGTACGTTTCAGCTGCTGCTCTGAGCTGTGGGGAAGGCCACCCAGCTCCCCCTTTCTGTGACTCACTGCCACCCTGCTAAGATGCTTACCCCACCCCTCGACTAAGCCAGCTGTAAATAAAAACTGCTAGGATTATCTTTTTTGCCTAATAACTTTCACAGTACACCTCATAGCTATCTCAGTGAGCAACTTTGAAGTCATCTTAAATTTCTGCAGGATTTTCTCTCGTGTCAGTTTCCTTGTCCTTTAAAGCAAATAGAGGATTGGCCATGATGCTAAGCTGGCAGCAGCTGAACCAAAGAAAAAACCTCAGTTCATCTGCATGACAGAGAAACGTACAGTTCAGGCTACTCTTTATCACACTGATTTTACAGATACACAAGTCTGTTACTAGCAGCATTTCCCACAGACACAGAGCCAGGATGGAATTGTAGTCTGTGTGACTTCATAGTGCAGTTTGACAAAAAACATAAGGAAAGAAAACCAAAGTCACAGTGAGAAGAACACCAGAAGTATTTTTCCTTCAGGGCAATACAGTTTTAGGGGCTCTGAAGACAAAACGGCTTCTCTCTGAGCTGTATTTGAGTGCAGGTGGGGAGCTGAGGCCAATCCATAAACTGGGCAAGCTACAGTCTTCCATGAGTTATAGGACATGCCCATCATTTGAAGTGCTTTGAACCTGTGTTGCTTGAAATAGAGCACACAGCTAAGTGGTGAGACCTGTGCAGCACGCAAGAGGGAGCAGAGCAGCGCAGTGGGTTAATGTGGCCTCTCCATGAGGGAAATGGTCTCTCACCTGGTTTGAAATCGTGAGCAGATGACAAATCAACACGAGTTTGCAGTGTAGCTCATTGCAGAGCCCCAGAGACCTTATACAGCCTTACACAACCTCCTTCACAGCACACGGCCCCACTGGCAGCCAGTGCAGGCCAGGGAGAGGATAGGACCAACACAAAGTGTCAGTGACCACATACACATTGGCACAGCCACACTGAAGCTGCAAGATTAGACAGCTGATTCCTCAGGAGCAGAATAATGCACAGCCCTCCCTGCCCATCACTAAACAAAATGTTCATACACTGTAAGTTTTTATCCAAATTGTATTTAAAAGCTCCTACAGAAATAATTTGAATGTCTTGAATGTGGGTTTCAGAAAGGAAATTTTTTTCAGCCTAGTCAGCACTTCATTTTATTTTTCATGCACACAGTGCAAACTACTTAAAAAGAAATCAAAACCAAAACAAACAAACAAAACCCCCAAAAAACCCAAAACAAACAAACCCAATCCAAAACCCGTTATCTGTCAAGACCCGACTGAACACATAGAATTCACTCTGCTTCAGCTGTACCACTGCAACTGAAGGGCAATCATTTGGTGTGGGCCTATTGTGTCAAAAGAAATATGTGTGTCATATAGCTTATTCTTGTACAGAGAAGGCATAATAAGCATCTTTAGAAGTGAAAACCAGGATAAACACACCACCAGAGAGACACACGTGAAAGTATCTGCTCTGTCACAGATATTTCTGTGACTTTTGTCAGATAAAGCCATCTCCTTTATATGCTATATTTGGAAAGACTGCTATGTGAAGTGTCTCAAATGCAGGACATGCCACCCCTCCTGGTCCTCCTGCAACCAGCCTGCCAACCCACAGCTGTGTCCCAGAGCACTGACACCCCACAAGCTTCTAGCCTGCAGGGCAAAGACATGTCTTCATCAAGTTCCTTCCCACAGCTTCCACTTCTCTAACACGGAGATGACAGCAACTCACTGTGGCCATGGAACCGTGCAATGACAAATACATTTAAAGGCTTTCATGGTGCTTTCATATAAAATGATAAAGAGAGGACATACAAAATCCTTAGACAGAAAACATCAACCTTACTATTACCTGTGTCAATAAAAGTACATTCAGAGATGCCACCTCCTTCCTCCAGCTAACATACAACAGTCACACAAAGCATGCAGATCACAGCACAATGCATTGTGAAGTAAATTAGAGTGATAAAATACACCATGCAAAGAAGGGACCATTTATGTGCATCAGAGAGTCCTGGATAAATAAATTTATAGCGAAATGAAACGTCAGCTCAATCTCCACAAGGCTCAGTTCAGCTACTTTTGAATGCTGTACTTCTGTTTCTGTTCAGTTTTGTCTGTGTATGCTTGTGCAGGGAATACTACCCGTGTACATTTTAGTTATAAATAATGGGTACTGACTGAACTTTAAATCTCTTCTATTTACAGAACTGAGGCGTGAGGCTCCATAAGTGCCCCCAAGTGGCTTCAACTTCTATCCTCAATAAAAGATATCAAAAGAAATGCAGGAATGCCTGTCCTAGACAAAAACATGCAGAAGAAGGAGAAAGATACATGCAGTAAAGATGAGGCAGTAAGTGACTGTTTCCGGAAAAACAAAACAAGAAGGAAAAAAAGGAAAAAAAAAATTGATGATAGATGACTTCACAGCTTTTAATGCTGTAAATTAATACAATAATTGTAAAGCAAGCTCTGTTCCAGAGCTGATTTCTGCATTTCAGGGAACACTAGTTATCCCGCAGCAGTTTATAGGCAGGAACCTTCATCTAATGTTACTGGGTGAGACTAGGTGACTGCCGGACACCTCTTCCAACCAAACACATATCTCATATCCAAATACACTCTTCCTCCCAGCAGCCAGAGAAGAATTCCAGTAAGTGAAATATTATTACACAACAACAGCAGATATATTACTACACAATCAGAGATGGCATGTAATTATTTCTTAATAGTACAGAACTATCAAACTATCACATGATTCATTTTTGAGCTGCTTTAAAAGATGCTGGATATGTGTTCACTTGTGAGTAGCCAACCCCTCCAGTGTAAAGCTTTATTCCTAAGCAGAGTTATGAACTTCACAGTAACCTTACCCAAAAAGACACGGCCAAAGCCAGGTATAAAAAAAAAAAACAACAATTATTTGGCACATCTATTTCCACAGACCAAGAAATTAATGACAGAAAAGATATGCCCTTTCAAGCATAACTTGAAACTCTATAATTACTATTCTTTTACTTCTGAGATCCAGGGTGCATTACAGGCTGAACTGATTTGCATTTCCATTAATAACAGGTAATCCTATTATACTTTCTGTAAGTCTCTGAAATTTTGAGTGTCTAGATAGAGAAACATAATGCAGCACTGACTTCCCTGTGGATGTCAAAAGGCAGAGCTGATATTTGAGCTCAGAGGATACCCACTCCCTGACTCCTCTTTAGCACACTTCTTTTACCTCTTCCCCCTTTGCATGCACTAGCAAAGGAGTTTGCAGCTAGCCTTTATATGAGCAGCAGGTGGGATTAGGTGACTGCCAGAAACACCTCTTCCAACCAAAACCACACTATGATCCTGCAATCCTATGAAAATGAATGTCTACTACATCAAGAGCTAGTAAAAAAATCTGAGCTTTACCTGCTTTAGGAGGCAAGCAAAATCAAAATAGAGAAATAAACCCTCCAGAAGTTTATGGTCTACACTACTTTCTAATGGACAAGCACAGCTGAATTATATGACCATTTCTCAACTGTCAGGCATGTCCACCAACCTGAGAAACCATGATTAGAGCACAATGCTTTCCTGCTCCAAACAAGATAAGGACAAAGCAAGTATAAACAGAAATGCTTTGTCTTGAAATTTTCTAGGAGGGTTCCAGGCTGGCCAACAGCAGAGGTTTGGCAGGGTAAAGCACAGGTTTATTTAGGATTGTATGTAGTCAGTATTAATAAACAGATAGATTCGCATGATTTCTGTTTCTGCAATTGTATAATCAACCATATTACCAATCAGACAAGTATTTGCCCACAGTTTTACTGATCACAAGCTGAACACACTTATTTACTAATGAAATTAGTAAATAATTCTATGATTCTAGTCTATGAAATACCTTCTCTTAATGCACTATTTTATTAAGCTGTAATGTATTTGAAGACTTCCAAGAGTCTAGCTTAGACTATATGCCTGCATTATGCCTATTTGTCCTAGGATTTCTAAACACTTTCACCAAGGAATATTCTCCTGTAATCCACTAGTTTCCCAGACTATCTATTTGAAACTCTCACTGCCTACAAATAAAGCTATTGGAGAGGTACCATTGCTTCACTATTGCATACAACTGCATACTGTGTCCTAAAATTCAGGCACTTGAAGACCTAATGAAACTCTACTGAAGTCACACAATTAAATTTGCACTAATCAGGCATCTCAACTGCTAAAACAGAATAAATGGATTAAAAGGGGGATGCAATAAACTAATAAGCATCAGAATAAAAAAAAAAAAAGGAGAAAAAGGATGACAATTTAGGAACAAGTAGGATTACTTGCTAATATCGATTTTTTTTTTTTTATGGTTAGACAGTGCCAAAACTTCCAGTCCCACCCCTGCAGCAGACCTTGCACATGTACTTACAGTGCATGAAACACTTGGTGCCAGAGGAGCAATTTGGAAAAACCAAGGTCATTGTGGAGCGGTTTGGAAAGGCAGGAGGCCTGGGAGAATCCTTGCAGCAAATGCTGGAGGAAAGAAGGGAAAAGACAACAAACTGGGTAAGCAAATGCAGATGAGAAACATAATTGCTGCATTGAATTATGATCATTCACGAACTCTTTGTGATGTTCTGTATGTGATCACTGGTTTCTTTCAGTGGATCAATGCTACCAGGGGTCATATCAGATTCTACCAAAGGGAATGAGTATTTCAGACATATTAGGCTAGAATTTTCAAACGGTGTCGAAATCCATGTCTTTATTATGTTTTCAGATCAATGGTTTGTTGACATAAATGAAGGAATTTATGCAAGGTGCGTGCATGCAGGTGTCAGCCCTACCTGTAGGAAGCACTGTATTACATCCTTTTTGGATCTCATTTCTTCCTTTCTTTAATAAAATTTAGTTTTTATTAAAATAAAAAATGCTTTCTGATAGAACTATGAAAACAGCCTTGTATAGCCATCGACCCAGAGCTCTGATCCAGTCATATTATTCTGGAATGGAACACTTCAATATGGGAACTACTGTTTAAAAACTGAATTATTATTTGCCATTCATTGTAACAGTATACCAATGTAGTTACCCTGAAGTATTTATTTCACTGAATATGCACATACATATATACACACACGGACCATGCTGAGACCTCAGCCTTTTAAAAAGTCCAGCTTTCTGTTTCTCCAGACAGGAAAATTAAGTAAGCCACAGATAAAGCAGATGTTATCCTTCCACAAAGCCACAGTTCATCCTGCCTACATTAACCATGCTAGAATATGGCAACTGAAAACTAGAAACATTGGTTCTACTGAAGTTTTTCCATCCCAGCAAGGAAGAGAGACACTGAGTGGTTTAATGGATTTAGTGAAATCCTGCATGCTTGCTGCTGATGTCAGTAGTTGTGGTTCTCCCTTAACTTTTCAGTTGTGGCTCGCAAGAAAACTCCATCAAGTCACTGCTATAAAAAACTGCTACAGTTCTGGCAGTGCTTTTGTTTTAAAAGCAGTGCTTAATTTCTGAACTACTTGTTGTCACAGTCTGAGGGCTCTCCCCTAAATGACATCCAATCTCATTTTATTATTCTGATCATAGAACTTCATGGTTTTGATGGCTAAATTAACCATCACTTAAATAGTGCTCAAGGAGAGCAAACAATGTTCTAGGAGACAGCTATTCATTTAACCATATATACCATGAAAATTACAGAGGAAGAATATATAAGCATTTTATGAAATGTCCCAACATTAAATACTAGTTATTAAAATTAAATACCTGATTCTTAATATAAACTAGAAATGTTTTTACCTGGGATTTAACTTGCCAGGAATACAGCTCTAGCCTGTTCTCCTGAAGACTCCAGAGGCTGTGGGGGAAGCATCTGTTCTAACAGCAATGAAATATCTCAGAGGAAAGCTTTTTCAACTGATGCATGCATTCATAATTATTTTTGCATAATTTCATTGTTGTTTATAGCTTACCATATGCAAAGCATTCCAGCTAAATCCAGACAGAACATCTGATCTTTTTATGAAAGCCTCTATTTTCCAAACAATTATTCTTCAAGCTCTATTCAGACATAAAGGAATGCAGTTACTGTACGACTGTGTTTTCGATAAAAATGGTTAGAAATTTAGGTGTGTCTGTCTGAGTCAAGCATTAGCAATCTGCATTTGTGTCAGTGGAGACAGAGAGAATTCTCCAGGGGCCCTATCCACATCCCAGTATCTGCAGGACCTAACCATTAAGCTCAGGGAATTCTTTTCCCACTCTGTCTTGATAAAAGATGGTATCTGATGGCTAACAACAGAGCATCTCGGCATCACTGGCAAATATTTGAAGCCCCCTGAGGAAAACCATCACTAGTAAAATTCTGTCCACTTCTTAAATCTATCCCAGTTATTATTCAAGAGTCGGCAGTTAGCGTGTTGTACTCTTTTCGATTGTAGAAAGAAACAAACATCAGAATACCCAAGCTACCACAATATGGAGCCTGTTTTCTTTTTAATGGAACACACTGTAAATTGCCATTGATTGAAAATCAGGATTATGGAATTGTGGCTGATTTCAGCTGAGCTGAGGTCACAGAGCCCAGACTGAAAATGCCCAGCAGCTCCATTAATCAGAGCCCATGCCTGACACCAGGAGCACCACTCTCCCCTCACCCTCAGACTGCTTTTCTGCATACGGTTCATAGCTTTAAGATTTCATGTTCCCTTTCCTTAGGTGTTTAACTACTGGCTGGATGACATGTACCTCAACAACCGACTAGCTCTTCCAGTCAATTCCAGCCCAGCAATTATCTTTGCTCGTCAGCATTTCAAGGATGTAAATGACCAGCTGAGGTAATGTACTGCAACTTTGCAGCTTTTGCTAAATGAAAGGTTATTTTAAATGCAAAAAAAACTTTTGCAAAAAGACAATCAACTTTCATTAAAAAATAAGGGCTGTAACTATTAAATGATTTCCTACTAGGTTTGCTGAATAGTATCAGTAACCCCTTTCTGGGGTTACTCATACTGATATTCAGAAAAGAAAGGGTCATTACTTTTACATTTATTGCATGAAAAAAAATGCCATGGGATTTATATTTTTTTTAAGGAACATCTGCAAAATTTTCATTGTGTAATTCAAGGAAATCATTTTGCGATGGAAAAAATAAATACTAATTTCTGACACACTGTTTAAAGGAAAACAATCTTTAACATGCTGTCGCTATGACTTATAGCAAACTGAAAAGGCCACACTGGCACTAAATAGTCCCTCTTAGATGCCCAAAAGGGCACCAGAAACACAGAAGATCTAAGAATAAGAATTCAGAAATCGTTCCTCCCCAAGAACACTACTTCATTCAGGCCCATCCTTCCCAGCCCTGAACTGACCTTTCTCCTTTGAGCTATTGTGTCCAATTAGAATCGTTTAAGAAGTTAAAAGGTAAGCAAGTAGCCAAGCACAGAATATACCTCTCCAGATATCCTTAAAACAGGATTCCGTTCTTCAGCCTGTGCCAAAACATTTTCTCCTTTTAAAACAGTAAACCAGATCGAATCTACCCTCACATAGTGCAATTTTCCTCTTTGCTTTTAGCACTCTCTAGCTGCTCATTACTGAAGGAATTAACTGCATGTGAATTTATGCTATTCTCAAACAGGCAGAACCTTGAAGCTAATGTGTTATTTTAACATTTTGCATAGACAGCCAATGTATCTTTCTACTTTAAACATAGCTGTAAATGCTCCCATTCATTACTGACTAAATTTATTATGCACACAACTTTCAAAAGACCTCCGCTTTACATTTTATAATGCACGTGCTTTAACAAGGAAATATTTTTCTCAGAGCCTCCTGTTCATACACAGTGCAAATGGGCAGTGTCAGGAAATAATATACCTGTCCACAGCTCTGCAGAAAGAATATCTGCTTAGGACAGGAAGTACTCTAATAAATTGGACATCTTAGGAGTATTGATATTGAAACCCATATTAAGGATTCTATTAAATATTCAGCCTCTGCTCCCGTTCTCTAAATAGATACTTTCAGGCTTCCTCCTGTGGTAGTCTGTTTAACCATTTGAAGGGACCATCTCTAGGATTTCATATTTCTCTTGACATGAATTAATTGGGGTTTGGGTGAGGGCAGGGGACTCTTCTTGCCAAGCCAGAAGACTTTTTCTCCTTATGCTGTGTCATCAATCATTCAGGCTCTCCTCTGTCTCTCAGAAACAACCCAGTGTTGCCAAATAACAAAAGACTGATGTCATTTGTATTTGCTACTTGCAGGTTTGCTGCCAATCTCATCTCAGGAGTGCAAGACTATAAAGCTTTACTGGACAAGTAAGTAGCTTGGAAGGAGAGCTGCTGCTTGAGTATCCACAGGGCTTCTGACTCGAGGGTGCTCTAATGTGTTCAAAGTTAGGCTGCATTATACCTCTCCACCATTTGGAAGGGCTGGGGCTCCAGCATGCTTCAGGGCAGGTGCCTCAGCGTTTCTTTTAATGTTCTTTCTGCTTTATTACTGGAATCTAACAGGTTGGAGATGGATAATTTTTGATGCCTGGCAGTCATCAGTGCAGCCCAAACACCACAATCTGCCTAACTGAGCTATTGAGAACACACCAGAAGCCTATGCTCTCCACACACAAAGAGCAGCAGCGCTGTGGTTGAACAGCCTGCACACCTCCACTGGCACCACTGACCTGCCAAGAAAATGAAGCCTTACCACAGTTAGGCTGGCTCAGTGGCTAGTAAAAATAAGAAGTTACTTGTGCCATTGTTATTTTTTGTATACAAGAATAGGGAAAATCCATGATTCTTGAAACCATGTATGAGGTAGCTCTTAACAACCGCTGCTCCCCAAAGAACAGAAACAGTGGAGAGCCAAGCACAATGGATGCCACACTATATTAGGGAAGAAGCAATTCTTCTGTCTGGAAATACAAGAGGCCTATATGATATGCTTTAACCAATGCTTATTTGGATGAGGAAGAAAAAGTCCATGTTCAAACAACAAAGTCCCTATTATCTATGAATTAGATAAAAGAAAGAAGAGGCTGATTTTTCAATTTCAAAAGTCTGACAGCTACTCAGAAAGTATAGGAGAGGTACTTATTTAAGAACATGTGCTTTTGTCCAAGATACACCATGCAACTGCATATACCAGTACTAGCACATTGTGAAGTACCAGTGCGTACTAATGCGGTTTGCTGCATTTTTATCTGACAGCATCTGAGATGAGATAAAGAAACCACATTGCTCAGACAAAGGATAATTTAAATTCTTACTATTCTGAACTCTCTACTTTAGATCCAAAGACTTCTGTGATCAGATTTGCCTACCTTAAATCAATAATCATTTAAATCCTCAGTACTGTGTCCTCATATTGTTAGTACTGTTTGCTTACCACCCCTTCTATATAATTATGAGGACACCATAACTGTAACATTTTCAGTTCCTTGTTGCTATTAAGGACTTCTACCAGTGAGTGTACTGCTAGCTTCTTTTGGATCATCCCACATAAGGATGTACAATATTCCTGTCCAAACCCAGGCATTAAACTAAAACTTTTAGGTTTAACAGTGCAGATATTCCATGCAGTTGCCAGGACTAAGATTTCAAACAAAGCCTAAATTGCTCACATTAAAAAGTTGTAAGATCTTTCTTGCACAGACATCTCCTAAATCACTACTAGATTTTCTGGTGCCATTAATCAATTAACACTTTTCTTAGCTGCTATAATTACAGATTGTCTTATCTAAATCCACCATGCTATTCTACTAATTTTGACCACTATAGATGCTCTTTAAAACTCAGTTAAATGTAAGAGAATTTCTGCATTATGCAAAATGTAAAAGAACACTAATAACCCTATTTTGCTAATAAGGAACAACAACAAAAAAGCACCTGTACAATGAAACAAGAATTTGAGAGCCAAGAACTAAAGTGCATATCCCTGTTTTAGAATCGCAACAGTTCCAGAGACAGTTAAACAAGATAAACTATCATAAAACTTCACCCTGTATCAGCTGTATGTATTGTGTGCTTCTTTGCTCTGTCCCTCTCCAGCGGGCTGGAAACATAGTCATCTTTTGCTGAGGGAAAAACTCAGCACCACAAGATCTTCTTCCTCCTATAATCTTGGCAGCCTCTCCTGAGCAACAAAACCATTATTTACTGCGGCAGTGTCAGTGGACTATTTTAGAATCCATAAAAAAGGAAAGAAGTTAGCACAATTGTGATATTTCTTTTTTTTTTTCCTTATTTCTGACCACTAAAGAAGCCTTTTTAGTTGGATTTTTTCACATGCCTTCCAATAAAAAAGTTTTCAGCATTTATTCCCCCATAGATCTAAGTAAGGGTTAGCACATAAGTGAAGCTCTGTGGAAAACAGAAATGCCGTCTGTATTGCCCCAGTATTCTTTTTCACCTGGCAAGGCCCTCTCACACACCCCCTAAGCACCCTGCACAGTACAGGGCCACTGTGACCTGCAGTGAATTTCACCAGTACTTTTTTTCCCAAGGTGCTATGTCTTTTCCAGCTGTTTTGCTGACTTCTGTTCTGGCAAGTTTCCAGGGTCCCATCTAGGCAGGTTTCCCATGCGCACTGCAAAGCTGCTATGACCCGCTATTCTTTCAATTTCCACTAGATGATAATGCAATTGCTTAATGAATGTGCATGAAGCTGCCAGGAAAGATGTATTTAACTTTGGCATGAGAATTCATCTATTTCCCTTATACTGTAATCTTGTTTTATTCAATTTGTGTTATACCTGATCTAATTGTAACAGAACAAAAGACAGATTAGATTTCTTTTCCTCTCTCTCTCTCTCTCCCCTCTCTCCTCCCCTTTTTCCTCTGGCTTTGTTTTTCTTCTCTCTCTCCAGCCACGTTTTACCTGTTGATTTTGCTCGTGGACAGCTGTCTGGTCATCCTCTTTGTATGAAGCAATACTATGGGCTCTTTTCTTCCTATCGTCTTCCAGGACATACCAAAGATACTCTTGTGGCCCAGAAAAGCAGTGTAATGCCAGAACCAGAGCACATCATTGTTGCTTGTAACAACCAGGTAAATGAGTGTTCTCTTTTTGTACCTCTCTCAGTATGTATTTCTTAGATCGCTTAAATTCACTCAAGAGAAGCCTAATCTCATCATTGTTTAGAAACACAATTACCATGCTATGTATGAGCTCGCTTCTTACCAAGCGTTTGCTGTATTTCCAAAAGATGCTTCTGCAGCATTTTTGTTCTTAGCCCACATTCTATTCCAAGTACAGTGATGCAGAAAGGAGGAATGTGGCAGAGTGCATTTGCTTTCTCATTCAAAAAAACATGTTTATTAACAGAGATGAAACCACAGAGAAAAAAAAAAAATCTTATTGGAGTGCATTTGCTGGAAATGCTCTTCTCTTGACAGTCAAGCATTGGCACACAACACATGGCATATATCCATCATCCCATGTAGGGGGACATAAGCTATACCTGAAGCAGATTGTACAGGTGCAGGCAGAAGTACTGGAACAGTAGAATGAACCTGCCCCAATCAATAAATGCTGTCAAGTAGCAGTGTATATTGGCTAGGCAGAGTACCTTATTGCCCATCTTGGCATTTGTAGTACTGGAGCCATGCCTACAGTCCCCCTTGGAATGAAGGAGTAGGTTCCAGTGCCCCCTTTTCTATGAAGTCCTGTTCCCCACCTCAATGGGAAGTTCTCTAGATTCTCTAGGTTATTTTTAAACAAATAATACCATGGAAATGATTTAGATTCTTCCTGATTTTATCTTTTCAGGGGTTTTTAAGCATATGCAAATAAGGTATGTTTTATTTGAGCTTAATACACAGTGTAAGTCCCTTATAGCAACCAACATTACAGTGGTGTAAAAGCACAGGACAGGTGAGCACTGGGCCAGTCCCCAGTGTTTATGTCCCCCTCCTTTACATGGAGGCCTGGCTCTCCAGGCAGGACTTGAGCATCTCAACACCTACCCAGGCGAAAGCACAATGTTGGACGAGTAGGGGTCCAACCCATCTGTGACTGTTCCTCTGACTTCTGTCATTTTCTTGCAGTTTTTTGTTTTGGATGTTGTCATTAATTTTCGTCGTCTCAGTGAGGGAGATCTTTTCACTCAGTTACAAAAGATAGCCAAAATGGCAGAGAATGAAGAGGAAATGCTGCCTCCAATCGGCCTGCTGACAACAGACGGAAGGACAGAGTGGGCAGAGGCCAGGACGATCCTTATGAAAGGTTAGCAGCAGCAATTCCAGATTTCTCCATCATCTTCTTCCTCTTCCTCCTCACCATCATTGCCTTTCTTTGCTGGGAATGAGCACTACAGCAAATATAGGACTGAATGTGCAACCTCACTGCTGAATTTTTCTAGCAGGAGGAAATTCAATACCTGTAAGTGTTCAGATGTGTGTTGCCAGGGAATCAGCAAAAATGGTTTGACCCTTTGGCTGTGTATGTTTAAGTGTTATGCCATGTATATAGCTCTCATTCCATTCTCTGTTTTTCATCACATAAATTACATTACATCAGACTGTGTGATTTGTCTCTTTCTTCACATCCATTTTGTACCAATAGGAATGATGGATCCTCTTAGCTTTTGGCAACTATTTTTCATCTCATGGACATTTGTCATCTCATCTAACAAAGGCATCTACAAGTTAACACCTACTGAATCTAGCTGTATACTCTCCCTACTCAATAGAGAAAACCAGAAAGTACTAGGGTTGATTAATCCAAACCTTAAGTAAGTATCAAGAAAAGGTGATACCAGTTACTTCCTGGGGATAGTTCTCTCTCTCTTTCAACAACAGGCATCATTCAGCTGTCTTGAATTCTGGACTTGAATGCCTGACTTTGAAACAGATGAAAATTAAGAGTGGGATTAGTTACCTGTATCACATCACACCTTATATATTTTACACTGAGGTTAAGTGATGTAAATGCCCTCTCTTTTTGCCATTTTAGATGACTTACATATTCATTTTTCTCTCCGGAAAAAAAAGTTAAGTCATGTCTTTTCCCCCAATTCATCAATGCTACAGAAAATATTGCTATTTTACCTATGCCCTGGAATATACAAGAGTTGCCAAGTCTCAAAATAGGTTTATGATCCCAAGGAAGAGCTTTCATTTTCTTATTCAAGTTTATCTGTGCTTATAATAACTTTATACAGATAAACAGACACACATAAGAGTCCTAGCACTATTACATGGTACCAGCCTAATCTTCAAGCTTTCCCCTCCCCTTCTTTTCCTTTTAAAACAGTAGAGAAAAAATTCCCTATTATAATAAAAAGTGGAACTCTAGTCATTTGTGTTCATGCCACGCTTTTAAGTAAAACTGAATACTTTGAAAAGTGCAGGAAAATCATCTTTGTAAACCTCCATCACCCTAAAGAAAAAGGACAAAATAACAAAAACTGGCAGAACCATCTCTGTACTGGTTTTGGATTGCCTGGTATTTGCCAAAATATTTCTTTTAATGAGGAAGAAAGCCAACTCAGTTATGCAGCCAAAAAAAACCCCAGATTCTGAACTAGCAAATATCACAGCACTGTGATGTGAGCCTTCTCTACTCTACTCTAATCAGGAATCCCATCCTAGACCACTCATACTAGCACAGGTCCTCAATATAGTATAACGCATTGTTGTTACACATGGATACAGGATTACTAACAGCCCTCTTTGTTATCTGTGGCGAAATGTTCACAGAACTAACAGAGGAAGAGAAACGCCTCTAGTGAGGAGCACGAGGTGAAGGGCTCACTACAACTGTTCCGTATGCGGCAGGGAAAGAGATGTTTTGGGACAGAAACTTACACAGCACTTTGCAGAGATTATGAAAGAAATATATGTATAGGCCCACACAGACCTACAAGTAGAGGATAGGTCTTCAAGGTGAAGAAGAAGAAACTGTAAAATCCCAGCCATCACTGGTTTATGAACACACTTAGTATTTTAACTGCATTCAGGCTGCAGAACTAACTCACTCCCCTAAGTACAGGAAGTGAATTCTTATTTCTATAGGGACTGCTGTCCCATGCAAACTATAGCTGAATTTCATTCAGAACTGTCTTCTTATATTTTCCTTTTAAAAGCAAAACTCAAAACCTCCAACTAACTAAAAGCTGACCTGCCAATTCAATGCAATTATGTGCATTAGAAAGGCAGAAGGAGAAGAAACATCTTGGAGGGCTTTAGGTTTGTTCTCATGCTTTTCCTGTTTCAGCTCTTTCTGGAAATATTTGTTTTCCATCCCAAGTCATGGTTCATGAGTTCTTGCACAGTTCATTGCCTGCTTTACATGATAATTTTTTCAGTGTCTGATCAGCATTCTGGACATATCTGTTTCTTTCTGTGAGGGCATCTTTCCCCTACTTCTCTGTCTCTAGCAGAGCTTAATTTTTTTCACTCCAGTACCTAGACTCAAGATACCTGAAGCCATATGTCAGAATTAGGGCTTCATATCTGTCAAAGACATGTGGGCAGCAGCCACAATAAAATACATATAAACTATCTGACAACATAAAGCAGAATGCTGAGCAAGCTGTGAGCAGTTTGTAAATCACTATCCAAGCAGTTTTTTCTTGAGGGTGCCTGTCCACAAATACTAGCAACTGATGTATACGGGGCAATTTCCATTCACAAGAATGTTTTCAGTCTTTGTACCCATCAGTGGAATAAACACACAATTACGGTCAGCCCTGTGTCAGACACTAGAAGAGCTTTACGGCCAAGAGAACAGGGACATGTCTTCTCCTTACTAAGCTTCTAAATGCCTTTGAAGACAATTCATAGGAACAACAGCACAACACAGACCACTGGCAGAAAGCTCAGTCTATCTGCATTTCCCATCAATTTTAATCTCCTGGCCCAAGTTTTTGTAGGAGCTGATGGGAATACCAGGACTCTGCTTCTGCAGGCAAGGGAAAACAACACACTGTGCTCCGCCAAGTGCCCAGAGAGTGTGCAAGAAGTCAGGCTGGCACCAGACAGCAATACACAGAACTTCACCACAACCTGAAAGAGGCCACAGCTCCCCCTCTTCTCACATATTTGTGCTCTTTTTTACTACATTGCATCTAGAGAATGAACCTGGATGATAACAAGCATCTAGGTTTTTTTTCTAGTGCATCACTAACCTATGTTACTCCTTTTGGGAAGGTACATTTTTTCTTACTTTGAAAAATGCTGTTCTTTCAGAGGGTCAAGCTACTTCTTATATTTACAGACATTAAAAACCTGCACATTTTTAAATGGTTCCATATTTTAAATGCAAATCAGAATTGCTTCTTTTCAAAATATTTTTTCGATCTTTTCAGCTAAAATCATCTCCCGAATTGAGCACAAGTTTGTTGAACTTAGCACAGACTTGCATGGAGGTTTGATCAATCGGAGTTCATACCTTTAGTTAAGAACATTCTGAAACAAAAGTAATTTCACCAGAATCTAACAAAACCAGCAGATGAAAGCTGATCTTAAGAATGGAAAGAATTTTAAGTTGTTTGAAAGACCTTTTTCCTTTGATCTTGCTAACAACCATTTAACAGCCAGTAATAATGCTATATACTTTTGAATAAACCAAGTCCTTGTTATAAGTTCCACACCTTTATCCTTTCAATTAAGAACTGCAGTAAGTGCTCATGATTAAATACTTCCTATGCCTCAAACCAGCCCCAAGAAGCAAGCAAACCTGTATTTTAATAACATTTCTGAGTTAAAGAAACTGAGAATAAAATCCCCACATAAATATACCATAAATAAGGAGGAAAGCACTGAAGACAATGTATAAATAGCCTTTGTAGTTCACCTGTAGAAGCAAGATTGACAGGATAGGGAAAAGAAACAGAGAGACAGAAAAAGCACATTTTATTCAGCAGTGCACTAGCAATAGGAGGGAAGAGGAATGTGACAACCCATGGTTTTGGCAATACCACTCTCAGAATCTAAATCTCACAACCTCATCTACAGATGTTTCCTCATGTGATGTAGGCAATATGCACAGTACAGGGCTTATTTCTCTAAAGCACAAGAAATGACATGGGATAGGAGAGAGAAAGGAAATTTAATACAAGAACATAAAAACAACATGGGCCCTGCAGTTCTGTGTCGAGAAAAGGATTTTAATGGAAGAACAGCACAAAACCAGTATGATCCCAGCTGTTCCAGAACAGAATGCTGCAGCAACAGCGTGAGCTCTGAAATTCTCTATTTTCCACCTGTCCTCACTGTTATATGTAAAATAAGTAAGCACTGCTGGTGTTAAGACTAAAACAGATCTATTTTATAATACAATTACTTCAGGAAAGGAAAGGCATAAAAAGAAAGTGGATATTATTGAATCATATGAAAGATACACAGATACTGCAAAAGTTAACACATGAATGAATGCCTCAGTGTAACATTTCCTTGCACGGATGTGTTCTGCTATTGAGAGAACTTCGCAGATACCAGCTCATTGCAGAGTTAGGGTCAGATTTTCAATGCTCCCCAAGGCAACAGGGTTCCCAGCCAGTCCTGCACTGCAGGTAAGAGGATGTGAACATTTCACTCTTTTATCCCCAGACTCTACTAACCGCGACTCTCTTGACATGATTGAACGGTGCATATGCCTCGTGTGCCTGGACAGCCCTTGCGGGGTGGAACTCAGTGATACCAACATGGCATTGCAACTGCTACATGGGGGAGGCTACCATAAAAACGGGGCCAATCGTTGGTATGACAAACCCATGCAGGTAAAAACCTCACAGTACTATGACATTACTTGCACGTAATGCCACCAGGTGCCCCCATGGTAGGGACCACTTGATTCTAAGTGGGAATAAAAGAGGAAGGTGGTGTCAGCATCTGCCAAGGCAGGGCTGGTGTGAGCAGCACTGTTCCTTGCAAGGCAGCAGAAGCAGACCTACTGCCTTGCTGTAGTAGCGGGAGTGCCCTCTGCAACACAGGCATGCTTTCACCTTTCTTGAAATTGTCCTTTGCACTTGAGGAGGTAGACAAATACAGAGACACACAGGAAGACACCTAACAAAAAAACCCAAACCAGCGTGCATTCAGTTACACTGAACCAAATGAAATAAAAATTCTGTACTAGCATCCCAGAACAAAAAAGAAAAGCATAATATCTTTCTGTGTTTTCTCTTCTCACACATTTTCCTGACATCCTAGAAATACTACTGCTTATAATTTAGCATGTGTTTAAACTACCATTAAGTTTTCACTTAACGGAGTGCTTACTCATTTAGTGACATCCTTGTTGAGACCTTACTGGAAGTATTGATTTCTCCAGCATTTTTGCCTTTTTCCCCAATCAAATTTTGATTGTCATAGTTGAAAGGGTCACGCTGTTATTTTCACATTTTGCAACAGACCCATGGTGAAGCAATGGATTAATCTCCAACTGTCAACAATGCTGACACCTCATGAAAAACTGAAAAAAGCCCTGACTAATACACTGCTCATGGCAAAAGCAACAATCATTGCACATCTAAGAACAGCAACCCGAAAAGAGAAACCACTAATTTCACCTGCACAGGCCTCCCCAGTGCAAATACATTCTAGTAGTCTTTCCTGATTTATGTCACTGCAAATGATGTTATTAGCAGATTGCGTTTATTAGTAGCTGTGTTTTTAAGAACACACCATTTGTCTTTAGTTAGAACCCTGTTATTTGCAGGTCCACAAGTTGAGATGTTTCAAGTAGCTGAGAATAAACAAGATATTCTTTTTGTTTATGATCAGAAGGTAGCAGAAAGCACATAAATTTGCCTAGTATAGGAGAGATCTTCATACGTCCAGATGTATTCAGGCCAGAAGTAGTTCAAAGACAAAGAGAAATTCCTAGGGAGAAAAAAGATCCCATTTTGTTTCACGCAAACACTGATTATGCAGGAAGCCATTCTCGCAGGACTTGTTCTTTCTGTCCATACTCTTCTACAGCTTCGCAGTAAGGCATCAGAAAACACCCAGGTAAACTTGCTGCATCATACACCTACTTTGTGAAAGCCTCATGGGAACCAGGGAGGTAGAATGTGTATGTGTGACACAAATACACAGAGTGAGCTGAGCGGGAGAAGTCCAGCCAAAGACACTTCAAAAGAAGCAGGGGGAAAGTCCAGGAAAAGGACAGGAAACAAGTGAGACAAGTTTGAGTTTTGTCCTAGACATCTGCTTTTGTTTGGGATGCACAAGTAACCAACTGTATGGCGGTATCACAGAACTACAGTGCAGCAGGTTGAGTGTCACCAGTCATACCATGTGTACGCAATGAAATCAGGAATGAAGGCAAGTAAGAGGGAAATAAAGAAAACACCACACAAAAAATGAAAGAGAGAGCAGGGCAGTAAAACAAGCTATGAGAAAGCTACCAAATAAGGATGAGTTTGCTCATTTGATGTGATATTTGTAATAAAATGTGATCCTAGGGGACTTCCCAGATGCAGAAGTGCCCCCAGATGTGGAAAGAGAACCCCCGCCTTTCTGTTGTGTTTTTTCTACCACAAAGCAGCTGCTAAATCTGATCTGGGGACTCCAGCGGGAATTGCTAAAATTTACATTCTCACAGGCCTCAGTCTGAAATAGCAGCATGAAAGGTATCCAATGCAGCACCATTCATAGGACAAGAAAATCTCCTGCAGTAAATCTGTAAGTCACCCACTGACCTGTAAGTCAAGGAAGTTCCTAATATGAGCAATAAGAAAACCACAGGAGAATAACATTTATTGTTTTTTTATTTAGGTTGCCATCATGGATAACTTACCCGGAACGCAATTTATTCTGTATATATCTTGCACTTGTTCTTTTCCTTGCTTAGTTTGTGGTAGGAAGAGATGGCGTCTGCGGTACCGTGTGTGAACACTCCCCTTTCGATGGCATCGTACTGGTGCAGTGCACTGAACACTTGCTCAAGCACATGTGAGTCCCCATTCAGTACAGCTATTGTACCCACTCTGGAAAGCCTCCGCCAAAGGCAAATTCCCCCTGATGTACAGGGCCATTAAGAACCATGCAACTGCTGGAAACCAGTCATTTGCCTGCTAAAAAAACCCCAGTGTTTTACAAAGAGATTATTGTTGTGACCTTAATGACTTTTCTCTCACATTTTAACAGGAAAGAAAGTTCCAAGAAACTAGTCCGAGCAGATTCAGTGACTGAGCTTCCTGCTCCACGAAGACTAAGATGGAAATGTTCCCCTGAAATTCAGACACATTTGGCATCAGCAGCAGAAAAACTCCAAAGGTAGAACAGATGCCTCATTTTTGTCAGCAATAATTGCAAGCTGGGAATTGCCCAGCACATTGTGTGCTGGCATGGGTTTCCTCCTGGAGAGCTCTCCCTGCCCTCCCGATCCTCTCAAGCAGGACATACCTAGCATCTCTTTGCAGGATGGTAACCTAAATGGCTGGAGCTACTTCACTGTATTCAGGAATTACTTTACATTGTTTTCTTTCCATGTAAATATTATGAGAGTGAAAGACCACTGTAAAAACATTTGTGTCCTATTTGCACAGGATGCAAACAGTGCAGGCCCTCTGGCTTTGAGGATGCACTTTGCGGGTTTGACCTGACTAAAGCCAAAGCCAGGGCAATGGGGATATGTATATGGGACAGCAGAAAACAACTGGTTTGAATAAACAATTTCAATTCAGGAATATAATTTGTTTGCATCCATGTCACTGCTACAAATGTTAGTTCTTTTGACTGTGTTTGCAGACTGTAAAATATTTGCATGATATTCAGGAGGGATGATGGCAATGAGATTATTTTTTTTCCCCCTCAAATTATTTCATCTCAGCACTCAGGCCTGTGGTCTCCCTGTAGAGAATTAACACATTATCTGCATGGTCAGCAGTGTATCCAGTGTGACTGCATTAGACGAGACCTCAAAGTGGTTAGAAGCATACAAGAGAGTATGAAGACTTTCAGGATGCAGAGTTAATTCCTTTTTGGTTTTAAATAAAGGTAGTAGTCCTCTACACTGAAACATGCAAGGAGCTTACAGCCTTCAACAGGTTTTAAATACATCCATTTCCTACACTAGTAAATCTCATAAACTTGTCGAGAGCAAAGGAGGCCCCCACTTAGGCTTCAAGAGCAGAAACACTAGGTTTAAAAAAAAAAAAAGGTGTTTTACTCAAATACTCAAATGAACAGAATGTGACCCAAGTGCCACAGTTCACGCTAAGGCTGAAGGTAACAAGCCCAGTATAGAGCCTATATAAATAAAAGTTACTGATTAGGAGCAAGTTACCAAAGGCGGGGGCTGTTTGCAGAGCAAGAACCCACTCATCTCCAAGTGGGCACAGGCAGGAAATGATCTCTGGGTTTTACTTGCAAATGGAAACAGAACAAGACATTCTTGCGGCTCCCCTCACAGTAACTACCTCTGCTTGTTTTCTAGGGTAGTAAATAATCTCGACTTCATTGCCTACAAATTTGAAAACTACGGAAAAGAATTTATTAAGAAACAGAAGATTAGCCCAGATGCCTACATTCAAGTAGCACTTCAGCTGGCAGTTTACAGGTAAGGTTAATACAACTCTTAGGAACAAGGCAACACAAGAGGAGATTCACAGTTTGTGGGTTTTTTCCTCAGCACCCAAACAATTGCCTCCTGCATGGAAATGAGTGATCTTTCTTGTTGACTGTAGGTCAGACAAGAAAGAAATTGCTCTGAAACAGAGCACTCCATTCCTTCACTCCTTTTCCCTCTCCTTGCTCTACCTTCCCACCTATGTGTCCTACACATGCCATTCCCAGCTGGCATAGAGAAGAGAGTGAAAGGATGTGGCAGGAAGTAGTTGACAACCCTGCTACAGCAGAAACAGCCAGGGAGTCTAAGTCCATGGAGCAGAAACACACTCTTACCACTTTCTCCCACATAGCTTGGGAGGAACTGTGGCAGTAACCCACAGCTCACCTCATATGCATGCCTTGCACCACGGGGCAAAAAGCATTCACAAAGAAAATCCTACAGCAGCATATCAGATCAGAGTTCCTACACAGGATGGTAAATAATGTTGCTTCTTTCTTCACAGGCATCCCAAAATTTTATAATATCCTCTAGTTTCCAAGGTATTGTCAAAGTTAAATGATCCTTTCTACAAAATCAGAACAGCTAATGCTCCAGGCTAGAGACTGGTTGCATGGTTTACTGCAGCACAGCTCATTACACAAATAATTCTTTATCAAGTCAGAGTAAATCTGGAACTGGTCTTTACCTATTCAAAACCAGAGATGCCCAACACATTCTGCGTATTCCATTAACATCTGTTAAACATCTGTTTTGTGTATTCCATTACCAAAACTCCAACAATGACCTGGTCCAAGGTTTTCATCTGACCCCAACCAGGATATAAATCCCATATATGCAACAAAAAACCTTAGGGGAAAAACCTAGGTACTGGGACCTCTGCTTCAACTGGAAGACACAGTAGGTGTCCCAAAGTGAGGAATAGTAGCTATATACCTGGACCCAAATTAAGCAATAATCTCTGTTCTACTTGCTATGTGGGTTTTCATTCCAGCTAGCAGTCTCAAATAACATCCTTTTAGTTTTCTATTTTTCATTCACACACAGAGTGCATTTTTTTTTGTAGTTTTAAATAAAACATATTTCAAGCCCATAAGTAAATGATTAATTACACTATTATTTTATGATGCAGTACAAATGAAACATTCCTTGAGATCTTTCAATAAATTTTAGTTTTACTAGCCTTGTTTTTACACAGCAGGTCATTTTTTACTGGCAATACATAACTAGAATGTATACAGCTGTATGCAGCTCCTCATATTAGAAAGGAGTAAGCATCCATCTTTTTTAAGTTTCTTATAGAATTCTATCAACATTAAGATGAATACTATGCAAAGAATAAAACTGTGGCTTGGTACAATAAAACGTACCCAGGCTGTATTTCTTTCAGTCTTTATGACTCCTTGAAAACTATTACTCTTTGTTTTTCTTACTTCATTCTCTCAGATGCCACAGGAGACTTGTCCCCACCTACGAAAGTGCTTCCATACGCAGATTTGACGAGGGCAGAGTCGACAATATTAGGTCTGCTACCTCAGAAGCATTTGCTTTTGTAAAAGCAATGACTGATGAGAAGACAGCTCTATCGGTATGTTGGTCTGGCTCCCTCTGCCTCCTTTGGCAAAACGCTAAGAAAATAACGCATTCATGATCCCCAGTCTCCTGCTTTGCAACTGTTAACTGGGAACATAAAGGCAAAGGGCAGGGTAGCAAGCCTTACACGATTTGAGGTTTTGTGCAGACCAACAACTAAGCTGAATATATATATTTTTCCTTATTTTTATTTAAGCATCCAAAAGACTCAGAGGTGCCCAAACATGACATTATAAGAAAAAGAAACAAATATCTGATTTTAGATTTAGTACTGTCTTCTGAATGATCCCTCATCAGATCCAAATTCAGCTTCCTGGAGAGGCCTAGGCTGAGCATGATCAGTTCAGGATCATTATACTGCCACACCAGGGAATTGCCTGGCAGGTCCCCTGCAGTAGATTGCTCTGCTGCAGATTGCAATGTGTGAAGTGACATAAATCACGTGCTTTGATTTCTGGATTAGGTGCACGTGTTCTGTCTGATCTTTCTGGCTGGCTGATTTTTTGGGTTTAAAGGCACGTTTTTACCAAATAGTTTTATAGGATCCTCAAGGGGGCTGAACCTTCACGATGAAAAAAAGTCATCAAGCTAATGAAACAACTCTCCAAGCTGTCCTGACATCACCCTACAAAAAGAAAAACCAAGCTGCTTTTCTTTGAGGCACCACCATCTGTTTGCCAGAAGCATGAGAACCGTACTTAGTAGATGGGGATGCAAGAGGTACAGCTGAGACTATAGCTATGCAAATAGCTTTGTGCACTGTCCCGCCTGCCATCCCCAGGGAGCCTCCTCCAACATCTCTCTATGTGCCACTTCCACCCACTGCACTTCGCTGCTGTACAGGGAATTTCCAGGTGGCTCTTTAGATGCAAAACACTGCCACAATGTGGATTATTTTGCACAGTAAGCCCACTCCAGTAGCAACAGCCCACATGGCTGTTTTTTAGAATCTGGCATAGCACTGCTCAAAGTATTGCTGGGCAATGAGTGGATTAACTGTAAATTAATGAAATACTGTAAATCAAGCTCTAATGTCCCAGAGGGTGAGGAAAATTTGCCCAGAGAAGTACTCTGTTCCTTCACTGCTTCTTCAGTCTCCTTAAGGTTACCATGCCCAGAGCTTAGCTCATGATTAAACAAGACTCAAGTAAGTTCCATGTTAAAATGATAACTCAAAGGAAACCTGAAGTAATAATTCCTCATGCTGAGTGGGTAATTCAAAGCAGATTATGACCATACTATTACACATAATACTGACTACCATACAGCAGAGAAAAAGAAACTGTTATTTGCTATCAGTGTCCTGTCTGACAGCATGATTTGTAATCACATTTCCTTAGAACATGCTGTCACCTTTGCACACCTTCCCCTCCACACCTGGGTGCTCAGCATATCCACAGCCCCAATGCACATTGCTGCAGGCTGACTGTACTTCTAGGAGGAGCCAGCCTGCTTCTAGTACGTTGTTTTGGCAGGTCCTTCTTGTTCCCTCTTACAATCTCTTCCCACCTTCCTTAGTCCAACACTTTCTGACTTCTGCAGCTCTACCAAAGCTTCTCACTGTTTCACCATGCAAATCTGAGATTATGCTGATGCTTCACAGCATTCTAAACTGTATGGCTTCACACAAGCAAGCAGAAGAATGTCACGTATGTCTAGAGTGAGCTCAGCCTCAGCCCCAAAATCTTTACATTGAATGACTTGGCAGTACCAAACAGGGAGAATAATGGTCTCATTCCCTCTCCTCTAAAAAACCTGCAAACGTAACACAAACCAGTTCACTGTCAGCTTTCCTAACTTTTTGCCCTCTGAGAGAGACAAAAAACATTTAAACTGATCTGTGATCATTCCTTCTAACAAACTTTTAGAAACCTTCGTTTTGATGTGAACATCTTTGTCTTTCAGTTCAAACCTATATATATTATTATCACAGAATTATTAGAAATGAAATTCACTTAACACAACCCTATTCCAACTCCTATTCTTTAGGCCTACCGATTGTGTCTGGATATGAAGGGGTTAAATCTGATTTTTGGACAAATAGATCCATCACTTGGTTTCAGTAGCCTTGAACTCCCCAAAACAGTTTGTGAGTAGCCATTAATCCAAATCAAATTAAAACCAAATTTCTATCTGATGCTAATAAAAATGGTCTTCAAACAATAACTAGAACAGTCAAAGACCGATCAAATCGGACTGATTCTCTAGCAGAAGAAATAACTCATGTATTTGACACTTGCTGTAAAGGAAGCATCAACTGACACTGCAGAGGTTGCTTGAATAGCTGTAAATTAATCAGATTTAAAGACTGCATTTGGTAATTTAATCTGTATAAGGGAACTAAGGCCTAGCTTTATCCCTATGAAAAAATATCAGGCTCTGTACTTTGAAGGCCCCTGGTGGTGGCCTTGAATTGTTTTTAAGATGAGTTCTTTGTTCAAAAGATCATTCATCGTCCATAGGAGCTGAAGGTTCCCTGTTTATCAGCAGGCCCAGTCATTTCTGCCTGTTTCAGGGTCACCCAAAGTTGCAGTGTCGGACTTGATGTACTGCAAGGCAGCACTTCTTAGGATCCTTCCCTTAATATAAAAGGCTGCCATATGACAGGAGTCAAAATTTACTGGCTTGTTATCTGAAATGTGAGGCATCTGTAAAGGGTAGAGCAGCCTTGGAAAATTCTAGATGCCCTTTCACACAGGAGAGTAATTTTTGACTGGCTAGTTAAATATCAGTAATGGCTTTCATTAATATCACTGTCATTGTCTAGATAAACTATTCTGGAGGAGACAGACTGCCTGGCTGTTTTGAAAACACTGAATTACACTAGGCAATAATTTCCTCTACTTCAGAGTGATTCAATTAGTAATAATCTACACCCCCAAAACCCATGGAAGAAATCCACAAAACGAACTGCAGGTCTTTCCTTGACTTCAGATCACCACCATCAAACCTGTTCAACCCTTGCACAACCAGGCACTGTTGCTGATCAGGATATTGAATCCCTATGGCTTTTTGTTTATAAAGAGTACTTACACGTGGGCTAGAAACAGGGGACATTTGAGAGCACTTGCTGGTGTGTGGCTTATAAACTGATGTAAGATGCTATTTCATTGAGAGTTTATTCAATAATAAGATATATTTCCATTCTCCCAACAGGATTCTGAGAAGATGCAGAGATTTAAGGATGCAATTGCAGCTCAGACTAATTACACTATTCTGGTAAGTAAAACACTGCTTTGCCTGAATCAGGACTGGTTAGTTTTTTCGAGAAAAGTACAAAGATACAGTCATAAACTATTTAAGCAAGAGAAAATGTGGACATCTCTAAATAGGAAAGTACCTGCTATGTCACACTTAGGAACATTTCTAATGGCCTGAATAGCATCCAGATAGCCATATTCAACTAACCTCACCTTAAAAAGTACTTCCTGGAAAGCAAGATAACAAAGTTCTATGTTAGAGATCAGTGTCAAGACCATCACTCTTGGGTACATGGGAAATATGCATCTGTGAAACATTTATGATTTGTATCTGTGTCATAATTAGGAGGCCCAGACACAAATTAGGATTCCACAAAGCCTGGTGCTGTACAAATTAACAATTAAAAAATGGCCTCCATCTTAAAGAGCTTGCAATAAAAATTTAATAAAGGGTTTTTTGTTATAACTATTGAGAAGTTTGCAAGGGAGAACAGTATCCAGGTGAAATGAGCCTTTATTCTGTGCTCTGTGATCAACATGAAACGCTAGGCACGAAGATAACCAAGAAAATTAGCAATAGGGTATTCTAATGGGGTAAGGCAAGTAGATAGCCAAGAGACTTCTCAGGATGAGAAGCAAGCAAGGCCTAAAAGCAACCCACTTAACTGCTGTGTAACATGCATGAGAAAAAAAACTCAAACTGCAAAATCCAGATCCCAAAAAATAAGAGGTATTTAGCCCCATAAGCTATAATGTTACAGGCAAGCTCAAAACACCTGTAACAAATCAGGAACTTCGGGGGCTTTTTCCCCTCTAAAACTAACCATTTATTCATTTTCTTATATTTTTCTCCCCTAGAGGAGAGAAGTTCCTATCTGGGACCTGATCCTCAGATGGACTAGTATTGTGGAAAGTGTATTCTGGTATTCCAAAATGATACTTCTAATAAAGGTCATTAACAATGTGGGAATGATTATAGTGAGTTCTCTTTTAAGGACCTGAATGTAGCGTCTAATAAAAGGAAGAGATGCCCTCCAGTGAAGAAATCAGTATCAAACACAACCCACTTTCTCTTGATTAAAAATGAGACCATTCAGCTTTGGTAATGCTCAGCATCCCACTGTGTCAAGACAAAGCACAGATTTCCTCCACAAACAACTTAGCCAAACCACTTACGAAATTAGTAAATGTTAATAACCAGTTATGTTAAGTGAGTTTGCTACCTATGGTTTTCCCTCAGACCATTGCCTAAACAAATCCACATTGTTGATTACTGTTTGAATATTCATAATATTCAAGAAGTCATTCACTTCCAGAGGTGGTTTCAAAGGTATACTCAGTGCATGGTGAGATGAAGTATTGCTTTCAGGCAGCATTTATTCCTGAGACTGTGAAACAAAAGAAGCAGGTAGGGCGGGGGAGAAAACAAACCAGTTTTGTGTTTCAAGCCTTGTGCTGGGAGCCCACCTCTTAGGAGCTGAGACTCCACTTCATTCAAAAGCAGAGGCAAGTCTGACTTCAGGGCAACTGTCTTACCTGAACTATCTCAGGGTAACCTCACAACACAACATGGTTGTATGCTTATGAGGACACGACCAATGAAGTTTCTGCACAAAATCCTTTTTAAATAAAAAATTTCCATAAAATCCCCCCTCCAAGTTGTTTCAGTTCCAAAAACTGTTATAAAATCCAGCCTCTAGTGCAGCCCATGGGCAAGATATTAGAATGGCCATTGGAAAATTAATTTATCTTTAAATTTAAAAAGGTCTCCAGGTATTTCTATTTACCAAGCTCCCCCTTTTTTCTCAAAAGAAGTATAATGCAATTGTTGTGCCTTTAAACTATGGGCAAGACTTACATGGTCTGACTAAATCATGTGTAACAGACTGAAATACAATAGATCCCAAGAAAAACAAAAAAAAAATCTACTTTTTAAAACAAAAAGCAATTTAATGATTTTATTTCCCCTTGTTAGGGCTTACTAGTAGCATTGCTATCTTAAATGTGGAGCTCTCAAATTCAATTTAGCACACTTTTTTCCTAAGCGTTGACTCACAGTTTATTTCGTTAGCCTGTCTCGGGCTCTCTTCAGACATGACATTGATCTATGTTGCAAAAATGTCATTGCTAACAGCCTTATAAATCTTGTGTGATGGCAAAATATTTCCTTTGATTATCAAGTCAGTTTCCCTCTATGGGAAAAACAACGTAAACACTGCCCTGATGTCCACTACTTTTTTGCAAGCATCCTTGCTTCATCTGGGCAGATGAACAAATAGCCCATTTACCAACGGGTGCCTACTCCTTAATAAACCAAACAAGATTATGCAATCCCAGCCCCCTGCAACAAGCACTTATTAGTGGTTAGAATGATTCTCCTCTTAATAGAAGAAGCAAACTTGCATATTTCTTTTTTTTCTAATCCTCCCCTTAAGAGGAAAACCAAGCCTATGCTCTTTTCCAAATCCTGCCTTCTCTCAGGTTGCTTATTTCCCTTGTTACAAGGGGCCTGTGCCACAAAGATATCAGTTCTACTCTCAGTGTAGTACAATGTCCCTTATTCAACATTCCCTTCCTACATGACTTCAGCCTGTTACCAGGCATGAGCTCAATTCTCATAATCAATGCTCTCACCAGCACAGAATAAACTCAGACTGGATGATTTTAAATGCACGTTCTAATCTCAGGCAATTCCTGCCCAGTTGGAACAAATTTTGTTCTGGTTTCCTAAAGAAACAAAACTCTGTAACTATCATGCCTGCCCATCTCCCACTATTGACTTTTGATCCCATTAGCCATCTTCAATGATATTTGCGAGCAGCGAAAGATCTTAAGCTAAAAAATTCCTTAAGTAAATAGCATTAGGTAGGTGGATAGAGCAGAGAGATCCAAGCACAGCAGGCTCATGGCAGAACGACTGGGCTGCAAGCTGGGCAGTAGTTCTTGTGAGCTGGCTAGCTGACTACCAGTGTTCCCTTGCTGCTAACATTCAGCCACTGCACATGCTGCCAACCACCTCACCTGTAGCCATGAAGCAGGAGATGAAATCTGGGACATTCTGGAGCAAAGCCTGGGGGCAAGCATATCTGGTTCTGTGCTGGGGATGATGGTGAGCAGACACATGGGCAAGCACAGGATGGCAAGCAGACTCCTGCTAAATCTGTTGCAGACATCTACTAGATCTTTAGTTCTAAATTCTATGGAATGACATCTGGCTTTACCTGCCAGAGTGAAACATAGGCAGCAAGGCAATAAAAGAGTATTTTTTTTCTAATTTGGAGGTGTTTTAGAGCCTATCTTGAAATATAATCCAAGCGATGCACAGGAAATTCTAAAACACACTTAGAGATATCTGGTGTCCCATATGCTCCCCTCAGCAGCTTTGGAAGCCCAGCCCATGATATTCAGCTCTGATTGATGATGAAGGCCCAGAACATCAGATGACATCAGCACATAATACATCTCAAGACCATCTCCTTCCTAACTGTTAACATCTTCAGAATTTATAGATACTGATCATCAGCAAAGTACGTATCTCAGAGTAACATCTGAACATTACAGGCATTACGTCACTCAAACCAAGTTCATTAACTCTGACTAGAAAACAAGGCAGTAACAGCCAAGAAAATATCTCCACACTCAGTTAAATGCTAGTGTCTGATCATGTTGTACACAGGCTATTACTGGAATGGCAATAGACAATCATCTGCTGGGGCTCAGAGAGGTGGCACGGGAGCACTTCAAGGAACTGCCAGAGATTTTTACAGATGAGACATATTTGACAAGCAATCGATTCATCCTCTCAACCAGCCAGGTAAGTTTCTCCTGTTCACTGGTCTTGCTAAGTAAAGGTTAATTTATTTGTGTTCTGCCAGACCTTGTAGCTCACGATGAGAACAATGTAAAAACCAACCAACCAACCAACCAAAAAACCTAGTGCCACCAAGAACCACCAAGAAGTCCACAAAATTCTCCAGATTTTTAAGCCAGTTTTGGTTCATTCCACAAAATCTGCACAGTAAATACTGACTAAAGTTATCGCTTCCTTTGTGACATCCCAAAGCCCTTCCCAGAAATTCTGAAAATGCACACAAACTCAGTAAAATTTGCATGAGAAGTCAGTGTTTCCTCACTTTCCAAAATACCTATCTTCCCGTTCCCTTTCTTCTCCCCCTTCCCCCAGGATTCTGTACTTCAGGAACAGTACAGCCACACGTCAGACAGGCTGCCAGTCTGAGAAACATAACCCAACAGCCATGAGAAAACTTTATTCTTAAAAGTAGCTGTGTTTGAAATCTTTGAGAGCCTTCAGTTATTCAGTGTAAGCCTGCAACACACACAGGCATGCATCTTGGATTTAGACATGTGCAGGTTTACAGTTATTTGCAACTATACTAAGATACATTGACTCTAAGAGTCAACATTTATACATTTAATGTGCTGAATAATGAAATGTCCTTACAGCATACAGCCTAAGAATTAAATGCTAAAAATTAAATGTTTCATTGCACATAGTAGTAGCAGTCTTAATGAAAAAAGAAATCTATGTAGGAATTAATTTACTGAAACACTAACCCAACTGCACAGATTAGAACTATTCAACAAAAGAGACTTATATTATCACACTACAGCATAATGTGTTAATAAGTAATTTGATCTTGCCATAATGTTTGTAGCCTTTCAGACATAAGTGAATATAACCAACATACTACTACATAAATTCTCCAAGAAACTATCCATGAGCAAAGAGTGCTTCTGAATAGCTTTATGGCCTTGGGCTGTTGCACAGCAAATTTATCTGACAATTCGATGGCTCTATTGGCAGGACTAATGGCTTGTTCTACACCATTAAAAAGCCAAATGTTATTTGTGAAGGCCCATGTACACAAAGACTGAAACATAGATTTCTGACACATCTTTCATTTTCTGCAGGAGAAACTGTTTCACTCCTGTATTATACCATGCTTAAACTGAGATGTAATAGAAACGCAGCACCCAGATGCATTAAAGCATGTTTTTATACAACACCAAAATTATAAATGATCATTAAAAATGGACAATATTAATTTCTATGATTACAGTCTTCACACTACAAGTATAACATAACCATAAGATAACCTTAAGAAATTAAAAACCTCAGAGAAGTTTTATGTGTCGTAATTTTGTATATCAGAATTTCATACAGCCTTAAAAATTCCCTCTCAGTAGAAAAGCTTATAGCTGTTACAGATCTATATAAAGTGAGCAAAGAAATACAATATATCCACTTTAAATGATACCAGTTTTCAAACTGTGGCAAACAAACAGAGCAACCAAATTCTGTAGTGAGATCAGCCTTCACCTTCCAGGCATCAGCTTTTAGTCTGGACTTCTGAAGGCAGTGATACTGCACAGGAGGAACTCACCACATTTCTAGTACTTGTAGCATTTGTTTGTCTTTTTCCTCATTGCTAACCAGCTGATTTCAGTTGCCCTGATTAATCAGAGATCACTCCTTACCTTCTCCCTGCAACCAGGTGCCTACTACTATGGAAATGTTCTGCTGCTATGGGCCTGTGGTGCCCAATGGTTATGGGGCATGTTATAACCCTCAGCCAGAGCATATATTATTCTGTATCTCAAGCTTTAAAGACTGTAAAGAAACCTCCTCAGACATGTTTGCAAAAGCTGTGGAAGAAAGTCTCCTAGAAGTGAGAGATCTGTGCAACAAATGCAGTTCTACTGGGGCAAAGCCACTTGCTAAACAAGAAGCAGCCACACAGCTGCAGAGTGACCGCAAGCTCTAAAAAGCTGTGAGAACTATTCTTCTGAATCCACCTTATGAAGAATCAATGACATAGTCGTTCAAAGACAAGATAGTATTAGTAATACATTAGTGTAGAACCAAAATGTCATTTGTTTTACATTGTTGCCAACATTTAAAACACTGTATGTACTAAATCTAACATTTCTCACTTAAAATCTCATCAGCCAAAAAGGCTTGGTGTCACCGGTTGAAATGAAGGAGGAAGTCATACAAGTATGTGTTGTACTACCACTTCTTACCATAATTAACTTCTGCCATTTTATCACCTAAAGAATTGAGTAAGTTTGTGTATGACATAAATTAAACACTAAGACACACCAATTAATATTCCCTGCAAGTAGTTCTAAAATATGTAGATCTATTCCTGCAAGATTTGCATGCAAAGTAAAAAAAATATGAAGACATTTCTCCTATTGGGAATGTTGAAAGAAACACTGTAAATAGGCTGATGCCATTAAATCTTGAAAATCTGCATGAAAAGTATTTAATTCCACCATTCTATTTACTACATAAGAAAAACAGATTATTTTTGAGAGTGGCCACTGTGTATTTCCACAAACAGATTTACACTTGCGTTTGCATGCTCCCCCAATACAGAAATGCTGCAGAAATAGTTTAGCCTTTATTCCGGTGTGCACTGGCCTCAAGCACAGTGCTGTTCTGAACGCAGCATACTGGAGAGAAGATCCATCACAGAGAGCTGGGAGAATTTTGTCCGTAATGAATTGACTTAATTATTTCATTCTATCAGTGAGCAAAATCCAGTCTGACAAGAGAGGCAAAGCACAAAGCGTAAGTGCAATTCAATCCTACTCTAGACCCTTTTTGTTTGCACAGAAACTAATTTAGTCACTGTGACTAGGAGGAATGTGTATGCAACCACACAAAATCAAAAAGCAATAAATAACTAGAATGAACAGCAAACTTGCAATATAAGGAAGTCTCCAAGACAGTGCTATAAATACCAGTTTAAGAGTACTGGTACCCATATCAGCTCTGCATCAACCCATTTGGGAGGGATTTATATTTTACATTTTTAATAGTAGATGCAGGGTATCATATTCTGCAATATACAGTAAATTCAATCAGGAAAATAATATAGCATCTGGTAATTCCCATATTCTGCGAGTGTTATCCCGAGGGTTTTCTCATTATCTCTTTCATTCCCTACAAATCCTTCAAAGGACTTCTTTTTTTTCAGCATTTTCGAGCCAAAATATGTTGCCTTCCTTAGACGTGTTCAGTCGTCATTGTTAGAACACAACTCACTCACTGTCTAAAAGACATGCACTAACTCCAGTGAGGATCCTTTGCTAGGCAAGCTGGAGCACACTCGGAAGCCTGGCCAGGGACTGCTTACCTGCCTGTGGAGAAGCGGAGATGTTTCTTCTTCCTTTGTAGACTGAACAATCACATGCTTAAGCACCCTCAAGCCTAAGAGCAGGAGAATAGATTTATTACAACAAACTTGAAGGGCAGATATGTTTCTGTTCAAGAACTCTAGATACAGATTCGATAGATCATATATGTCCATGCTTATTTTACTGCCTCTTTGGCATTGCATACATGCAATTAAGCAGTCTGCTGGATAAAGGCTATCCTCAACCCCATATATGAAAGCACAGTGGGCCTGATAATCAGTTGGATCTCAACCGAAAGTCAGCTATGTTACAGCAAATCAACTATGATGATTTATAGTGATTGAAAGCTGGGCTCATTTTTTTAGGTTAACGCATTCACTTAAAAATATGTATGTTTTATTACTCCATGAGCTGTGGTTCAAACCAAAGATGAAATCTATTTTTGGATTGTGTAAATAACATTATGGCTTAAAAGCTGTCCCAAAGTAAAAACCAAATGGTTAAAAAAGCAAGAAAACTGTTAGACTGTTGGTCCAACCAAGTGTTCACCTAATGAATATACTGTTCAAAACATGACTTTAAATTGCTCCTATACTATAATTATGAAAATTACTTTGAAACATTCCCGGTAATTCTGCTTTGTTCCGTGTCATGTCACTACAAAAGCATTCTGCATTTTTAACATAAATGTAGCCCTACAACTTTTTCATAGAATTGTGTGTCTAAAATTATAACCATGTAAGGACATAAAAATGCTGTGAATATTTATTTGAGTACTAATTTGCCTGTAACGAAACACATAATTTTATTTTGCATTCTTAGTTCCATGGGTACTGATACTTATTTGCAAATATTACCTGTGTCTTCATTTTACTTCTTTTTGGCTGGAATTACAACAGCAGCTCAGGCACTGTACTCACCACACAGCCACTGAAAATTCAGGCAGACAGTACAACCACACCAGTTTATCATTAAGAGTCCCTTCTTCATCTACAGCTGCCATAATGGCTGGTTTGGATTCTCCAGGACTGGAAAATGATGATGGAAAATACCAACACTATATTTCTACTTGAGGAAGAAATGATTCATACTTCTTATTTATTTAGCTAACAACCATTCCATATTTGCACCTCAGACACTTAGTGATCTGCTTTCGGTATTCAGAGTACCTGAATGAGCAGCTTCACTGAACTCAGTCCCTGCAGAGGAAGGCATTTGCGTACCTCAGCTAGTACGCATTGAAAGTAGTATCTGCAAAGTACCAGACTTTGTTCAAGAGACTTCAGACTCAGTTCAGGTATGTTTAAATTGGAGGGTCCTGATTAAATCACAGATAAAATTCATGGCCAAGGGCATTACAGATTTTTGGGTTTGCCAGCAGGAGCTTCGTAAGGGACTATGCTGCTTCTCAGTTAACAGAAGCCTCTAAAGAATCCATGTGGTATGGTCCAATTTCAGGAAACAGGCACTTTTCTTAGGTTCTTATTTTAAAATGTGTATTATACAAATTAAGTTCTCTCCTGAAAAATACACAGTCTGTGCACATGCATTTATGGAAATCAAATGTGAGGATTTTAAAATGTTTCCAAACAGAAGATTATGGAGTAGACTGTTCATCATAAAAGGGAGAAAATCTTGATCAATGAGGTAAGTGTAATTTCATTAATATAAGAAGCTGTGGCTGCCCCATCCCTGGCAGTGTTCAAGGCCAGGCTGGAGGGGGCTTTGAGCAACCTGGTCTAGTTAAAGGTGCCCCTGCTCATGGGAGCAGGTTGCAACTGAATGATCTTTAAGGTACCTTCCAACCTAAACCATTTGAGGTTCCTATGAAGTGGCAATGATTTAATGAGACCTCTCAGGGGGACCTGGAACATACAAGCCCTGCACAAGCAACTTTAAGAAGGTAATTGTTTCGCTCTCTCTGTAGGGGTACACCCATGTACACACAGGAGTGGGATGCAGAAATTAAAAAGCCAATATTTGTGAATATTTATATTCACAGTGAACAAAAGCAAAAGGAAATTGACTTCCAAATGTTGGTGTTTGAGAGGTGAGACCCTGATCTCAACCCTCTGAGTGCTCCTGTGCAATCCATAGTTGAGCAAGACATGGTTGTGATGTACAGCTGAACTTCTGAAGTATGGGTTGCGAAGACAAAAATATTTTAGCGATACTTTTATTTTTATACAATAGTATAAATTTATGACAAATGTAAATGTGTATTTATAGCACACTGTTTCTGTTACGTTTTGTGCTCTACTGAGATATATTTATCTGTCTATATTAATATATGAGGCCTGAAGCGTACGCTGGCGACACAAATTCAGCTTATGCAAAGACGTTGTTCCACACCGCCAATAAAAACGACCAGAGCGAAGACCTTGTTTTCTTTTTGTGTCAGGCAGCCCCTGCCCCCAAGCTCCCTGACCCCACCATGCCGCACGGGTGCCCCTTGGCCTCTCAAGGGAGGGATGTCAGGAAAGCACTGGTAATGGTCCCTTAATGGCTTGCCCAGGTCACGCCGTACTGCAGGGTGTCAGCACAGCAGGGCTCACCGCCTGTGAAGGGAGGCTCTACGAGTCACATCATGTGCGTGATAAAGGAAAGAGCTGGTTCTTCAACATGCCTCAGAAAGAACAAACACTTCCATCTTTCACATTTGCTAAAATAAGCTTGTATTACAGCGTGTATATATTTCTCTTCTGCAGTTACACAAGCCTCATTAAAAACCATTTGAAATAAACTTGTAAACCAAAGGTGAAAATGTTTAAGCTCAAATTCAGCTATAAAGCAAAGTACTTGCGAGTACAAAGTAACTTTTGTTGCTTACAGCTCAACCTTAACGCCCAGCCATCAGCCTAAGGCAGGCAGCCGGTACCCCGACTCAGGGGCAGCTGAGCTGCTTTGGAGCGGGGCTCACCCCAACTGCTCCCACTTGCAGCACGACTCCTTCCATTGGGCACTAACCGGGCTGCGCAGCTCATAGCATTGCCCCAGGGCTTGAAAGGGCCTCATCACAGGTCTCGCAGAGGAGCAGTGCCTCAGAGTATTGCAGGGTTAGCTAGCACCGGGCAAGCTCATCATCCATACTTAAAGCTGCAGTGACACATCCCTCACAGAAGAAGGTGCAGCTAATTTTTTCTGATTCGTCATTAATTAAGGATTAGTCTATTTTCTGTTTATTAGGGAATGACAACAGGTTTCCTCTGTTGTAATGCTTTCCAACTACAAGAGGATACACATAATAAAAATTTCTGCCTAGCAAAACAAATCTAAGATTGCAAGGTAAAACAAATTGTATGCATGTGTGACGTCAAGTATCCACATAAATAACATTTTGTGATTATAAGGGCTTTAGATCATATTTTAGATGTGTCCAATAAGAGACAGGTAAACCCAGTATCAGAAAGAATACTATTTGCTTGACACTAGAAACACACAAAGAGCAGGAGTTAATGCAATATCTATGCTACTGGCAACTCATTTAGATTCTCTTACTGGGGTTGCTAGGTCCTTGCAATGTACCTAACAGGGACCAAGAGAGTCCAGGCCGCAACCTAGAGAAACTAGTAGATTTTGGGTTTTCTTTTTTTTTAATTTAGAGTTAATAATACAGTGATGTCATCTCTCACACCCATTTTATAAATGTGAATTAACTGTCAGAGACTGCCACTGAAGTTTGCGAGGAAGCAGTGAAAGCTGCCTTATGAGGATGACAGAACAGCAGCAGAAGCTGACGGCATGCTGCTTTAGGAACCAGACTCCTTTTTCAGCCACTTTCTGTAGTTTTGCAATAAGTTGAATTAAAATGCTGCGAAGAGCTGTCACAGATGGACACAGCCAGGTTAAATGTTTGAGGAACACCAACTCCTGCAAATCATACAGCTACAGCGGAACCAGGACAGAGGAAGTGCTATCTCTACCTGCCAAAATAGCTGAAGTGGGCTGGTCAGCATGCTATCTCAGCCTTAACACATCATAGCTGGTAAAAACCTGGAAAGGTGAGGCCCTGACTGTTTGACTATACAGGAAATCTGCTTCTGCCTTGTAAAACAAGTCAACAGAATAAGATGAATTAAAAATTATGCGCATCTATGGGGGCGCAGGCAGAACCATGTAGCATTTCTGTGTTGCCAGAATTGCATTATCAGCCAGTTCTCTTATTTCCCCAGTTCTGACTGATTTACAACAACCCTATACAATGCACCATAATAAACCCAAAAAGCACATAATTCATCTAAACAAATATGTGGGTTAAGAGAGAATTTTGTCCCTTCTGGTTTGATTCTCAGCTTCACAAAATCTCAGGTCTTTAATGTCCTGAGGAATTACTCTTTCAGTAGAAGAAAATGAATTATGCGTCAATGAACAATTGGGTTATCAAGGTTGTTCACTTAATGTTCCAGCTGTTCCATAGCACCATCTTAACATTTACCAGAGATTTCTTTTGAATTTAGCCTTATTCCATGGTACTTGCAAATAAAGACATTGCATTTCTTACGGCTGCTGTGCCAGTTAATAGCAAATACAAGTACATAATTAATTTCTTGCCTTTTACTGCTAGAATGAGAAATGACAGAGGGTGGAGGCTCCATTCAAAGGAGATACATTAATGTAATAATAGTGAAGCCAGAGATCAAAGCTGATAGGATTTGTGGGGAATTTTGTACAGCACCTAACTACATTAACACTGTTTTTCACTCTTTGCCCTCCTAAGTGCTAAAGCTTAGATATACTCAGAGTTCAGAGGAGATGAGGCAAATACAGTACTGGCCACTGCTTCTTTGCCCTTTTCCAGCTGTTCTGCAAGCAGATGGACATCAGCTTATTCTGGAAGAGATACCAGACTGGAACACTGCAGAGCTGGTGGTCAATGGCAAGACTGTATTTCACTGCAACATTACTGATCTGGATTTTGGAGAGTAGAGAGTTTCATTCATTGCAGTCTCTTACTGAAAGCACTTACATTCTGAAATGAGTGCTTCCTAGACATAAACAGCCAGATTCTGTCAACATTAACACTTTAAAACTCTGCACTCCTTTATGTTTGAGGCAGTTTGAAGGGCATAGTCAGCAAGAGAGGATGGTTTGGGAGTTAAGGCCACGCTTGGGAGAGCACCTTTTGGGGCATTCCCATATGCACCAGCACACAGTCACAAGAAAACCTGCTAGAGTTTAGTCCACAGAGATATTAGAGCATCTTTTTGCTTTCAAAATAGTTCATATTTTATTTTGCTTGGGCCTTAGTTTCTTTGTTTTTTTTGTCTTCCCTCTTTCCTTCCTCAGCAAAACACAGGTAACACCATTCCAGTGCCTCACACGGAATGAATTTTTTTGAAAGGTGAGGTGAGGCGCTCAGGGCTCAAGTTTTCTCATCTCCTGTGCAAGTGGCTTCCACAGAAAGGCTGAAAGTTACTGCTTCTCATCTCCCCACTTTCCACAGCCTCTCTAGGGCTGGAGACTGGAGTTGTGGAGCAAAGCAAAAAACTGATCAAGGATTCCCAGCACATTTCCAACACAACTTTCAGGTTGGTTTTATTTTCCTGACAGGAAGACAGACAAGCCAGGAACCAGGAGGTTTCAGTTGGAAATGTCTTCCAACAAAATACACCGGTTTTTTTGGACTACACTAGACAGTGAAGTCCTGACTAATAGGCCATGCTACCAGCTGCTGAACGGCCTGCACTGCTGCATTCACTTCTTGCTCTGTTTCAAATCCAGAACAAAGCTAAATTAATCTCAGCTTGTACAGCTAACCAGGGTAAAGCCAAGCTCGGTCCAAGTACTGTGAAGGAGAATGCAAAGGAACGTAGATGTTAGGGTAAGAAACAGAAATGCAAAATGAGAATAAATTTGCCTGCACATACTTTCTAAGTTGTGTTTTTCCTCCTCTGGGAGGTGATAGCAAGTTGCATCCACTTTGTGCAGAAGCCAGAATAGCAGCATTAAATGCTTACTGATTTACAGGAACACATTCCTTGGTTTTGTCAGGTGGTTTACTTGCAATACAAAGGTACTAGAAATTTCAGGATACAGTCAGATATAGTCTTTACACTTCTAGGTCATTTAATGAAGCTCTAGATAATCTTTCTCATTAAACCCAATGTGTCAACCAAATAAGAACATATATGGCATTTTCCAGTCATACATTACCACCCTGAATATTACAAATTCATATAGAACTCTGACATGCATGTAGCTCTAATAATTTTATTATAATGAAAAGAAGAATGAAGCTCGTGTATATCTTTCATTCTTTCAACTTCTAGAAAGTTTCCTATGTCAAAGATAGCAATTTCAAAGTCATTCATAGCTGATGATCAACCCATACATATTCACACAGATGTGCCAGTTCTGCTCTTCTCTTGGTCACAAATGTCTCAGAACATTTGTGCATCATTAGACACAGCCCAAATGTATAAAGAGAAAAAAGTTGGTACAGACGTAAGGACAGGATTAAAGATGACTGGGTGTTACCAAAACTGATATTCCAGGTATCTCAAAAGTAATGCTGATCTTTTCTTTCTATTTCCACCAACCCCACGCCCCATAACTCGAGTATGAAGTTTCTTTTTTGCTCCTGATTTGTCAACATATACTCTCAACCTCAACTTCATTTAAAAACAACCACTTCTGAGACTGGAGAATTCAGCAGTTGACAAAAAATCATATGCCAGAATGGTGGTTGTGCCAGGAAAGGCTGGACCACATGAACCCGTTATTCTATGATTCTACCCTGAGTGATTTTCTGTTTGGTCCATACTTACTTATGAAAGAAAGGTTAGTCTTTGCATCCCAGCAAAGCGGTCTGAATAAAGAAACATGGCATTTGTTGAGGCTCAGGAGTGCTAGGCAGCAAAGCTGCAGTTTCTAGCGCAGCTGCAGGAGAGACAGGCTGCCCAGCATAAAACCAAAGAATCACTTGGTATCTCCTATTAGCTCTAACCTGCAGGGAGATAACTGCAGTTACAAATAACCAAACCACATTTACAGCGGTACTGATCTATCACAAAACTGCTATCAAAATAACACTATCACAGTGTTCTAATATAGTCCCTTTCCTGTGACCTATAGATGACAGAGGCGTTATAACAACACTCTTTAGTGAGGAAAAAAAAATACTCAAAGTCAAGAGAAACAGAAACCATTGTCCCTTTAGAAGTCTGAAACATGTTTGCACTGTACAACTCTGGTATAACAAGATTAGAAAGTGGGAACATTCAGACTGAAGTGTATTGAGAAGATCAATACAATTAAGCTTAGCACAGGTCACAAAGGCACTGCAGGCATTCACACAGATAGCAGACAGGCGTTACAGCATCTGCCCCACTCTAGTTCTGCCCAGGGCAGCAGTGAGTTTGTTCACACTCCTCTGTGACCCTGACCCTACAAATACTGAGCAGGCTGTCCTGTCCTGCACTGCAGCCCAGCTCTAGCCTTCAGCTTCAGGGCAGCCCTCAGCTCAGGAAGGGGGTTTAAAACAAACCCACCCTACTGCATTTGCCAGTGGGATGCCAATAAATGACCTTGTGCTCTGGCAGTAAATTGTATATTGGCCTTTTAGGTAACTGAAAATTAATTAGATGAAGTTAGTTTAAATAATGTTAATTCTTTGATCCCAAAACCAGAAGAATAATCCCCCCTCCCCCGACTTCTTGAGCACAGAACACCCTGAACATCAATAGAAACACGCCAGGCAGGTGAACTCAACAATGTGACTAGCTTGTTTTTAAAAAAATAAAGGTTTTTTCTGCGTTAAGTGCCTTCTGCACCATCACTCTGAGGACACTTCTGACACACATCCAAGTTAGAATGACAGCAGTTCTGTAGGGAGATATTATGCCTTAATAGATCAACATGGAATAAATACAAACCAACTCTGAGAAACGCAAGGCTTCAGGTTGAAAAAAGAAGCAGCAAACTTCAAGACAAGTATGGCTTGAGAACCACTGCTCTGACTTTCCTTTAAAGTAATACTATGGCCAAATTGTGAAAGAAGAGAAACAGATTAAAAAAGATTCTTAATATGATGAAGAGATATCGTCCAGTGAGATTAAAAATTAGCTACATCAGACATTTTTGAACACAGGTAGCTAAAATACATGAAGAAATCTCGAGCCCTGTTATTGTGCTTTCGCTACAGAAGGGAAAAATAAATACAAACTTGAAGTAGCCCTTTCAGTTTGGTACCCATCCCCCCAGTGCAATTTGTGATTAGTTGCCATGGCACTAGCAGAAGGCTGGATATTTGAAGGCACTGTAGTAGCCACTTGGACAAAGGCATTTCATTTTTTTATATGTGAAATAACCACTTTTTTCCTCAAAGTCTCTCTCATTTTTAAAGGGATTATCTGCCCCACAGACAGTCATGGCCATTTGAAAACTGAACCTAGTCTGCAAGTCCTCTCTAAAGTGTCTTTCACCCAGCCTATTGTGATAAAGTCAAATCAGGAGGAAGAAAACAGTAGCAGCAAGTTATTCCAGTAGTAACACCAACTAAATTACTGTGCAGCTTTTATGCTTTGACTAATTGTCTCATTAAGAAACATTTCTGATCACTGAAATGGATCTCAAGTATTATTAATCACTGAAAAAATTGTACCACTAAGAGCCTCTCTCCTTCCTATCCTTGGCACTATTTGCAATGGAAAATACACAAAGGCTCCCACTGATTGGAGCCCCGCTGCTGCACAGTTGGCAGTCAAACGGTACTAATGGCACAATAACACAATAGAACTAAAATAGTTTGCCTTTCAGAGTAACAATCTCTTATAACATGATTAAGCTCTATGATGTGCATTCCCTTATGTTTTGCAAATGGCTCAAAAAGATCTGACAATTTTTCCAGCAATTTCTTCAAAACAGGAGGGAAAATAAAAAAATCATTAGCTATCAAGAAACAAATTAACACCACTTGATACATTAAGATGAAAACAACTGCACCAAGCACAGGCTGCACAGCGGCATGGTTTGGTGGCACCCAGCCCACCCCCCCTTGCAGAACACATCCCCAAAGTTTTGAGAGGCCAGCCCAATCAAATGTGCCCGAGCTTGTCACATTAAATTGCAGACACTTTATTGAAGCACATAGTTTAGGAGTTGGCTTGCCCTGGGCTACCTCTGTAACAGATGAAGAGAGGCATCTCCACAAAGCAATACGGTCTACTAAGTATAGACTGTAGGATCCCTGGGCTCCTAATTTAGATACTTTTTTGGTGTTTGGTGTCAAACAGTAGTAAGAGAGATGAAGCTTCTTCCACATATGAGAACGTTTAAAAAGAAGCAAGCTGTCATTATCCAGCACACCGCTGTCATGCTCTTCACATTCTCAGCAGACAGGAAGATTTTTCCCTTGCCCATCACTGCCAACAGTTGCACAAGCCATACATTGCAACAGAACATTTCCCCTTAGAAGAGCTGTAGGTGTTTATCCCACACATTATCATATTAAAGACAGAAGCTACTTAATTATCAAGTAGCTTGTTCTCAGAAGCCCAATGGCAAAGTGGCACAGCTGTTGCTAGGAGAGACTTTTGTGGTGACCAGCCTGATCAAAAAAACCCCACAAAGGACTTGGAAGCTCTTTTGTGGAGACGGAAGTGGTGCATGGGAAGGAAATCAGTCCATACAATTACTCAGGAGAACTTGAAAAGGTGCTATTTATTCTCAGACATGTTTTGTGGTTTAAAGTGACTGTACAATGGTAATCATCAGCTTCCCATGGGTGCACTTCTAATAGTGTGCTTGGAAAAATAAAGTAACATACAGCTGATAATGGCACAATTCTTGGACAAGAGACTAAACTTCATTAGAGGAACAAACCCGAATTATCTTAATAGTTGGCTTGTTACGGCTTTTTGTTGGTGGTGGTTTGAGGTTTATTTTAAAAAAAAATAAAAAAAAAAAATCAATGATACCATACACAAATTTCCTTCCTGTTCATTTTGCGTATTGGCTATTCAGTACCATGATATTAAACATGGCACTAAAAACTTCCATACCTCTTCTTTTACATAGTAAGAGAAAGTCCATGATGGATTCACTTTGCAGCATGCAGAAAATCACATACCTATCTCCTGCATCTGAAATGGAGATAACAGTTCTGAGTCTCACATTCTGTGTTCCCTAAAACATTTTCCAATTCTCCAATGAAAAGTGCTTTAAAACTTGTACAGCACTTCACTATTGATGCAGGGAAATGCTTTATTCTAGTGAATTGTTTTTTAAAATAAATTTATTTTCAGCTTAAAAGAAAAGAGAGGGACAAAGTGGTTCTTCTGTTTTTCACTGCTTTCAGATTTCTTTTGGTTATTTTAAGGTATTTTTATTTAAAATATCAAGAACATTCCCTATCAATGCCCATGAGTTATGAGTGGAGAACAGCCGAAGAGAAGATATGCTGGATTCTTCTGCTCTGTCAGGGGCACATATTTAAGAAACTCAACTCAGCATAGTCTCATTCCAGTGAGAGACAAGACGCATTACTAATTTAAGATTAATTTGTAACGTGGCCATTTACTTGCTACAACTTTCAGTTTAGATCAATTTTGTCAGGCAGTTTTAAGACAAGACAGGGTTGTTCTGCACCCACATATCTAGGTGTTATTCAGACACAAACATTTGACCTCATACATGTGCATATATGAACGTACCAAGAAGGCATCCACCAAGGTCATGTGAAGTACAGCCAGAAATATTACAAATCAGCGTCCTTTGTCATAAGCATTGAAATTAATTCCAGGGAACAGAATAAGCTACAGAGATCTCTGCTTACTTCCCTTTGGGTTTTGTTACAGACACAAGCTCTGCAAAGTTAAAGGTCTGCATAAATCTGTTAAGCCCATAAGCTGTGTAACATTGTGCTTACTATGAAAAATACAGTTTTACTGATAAGTCTAATGAAGGACTTGAGGGCTGTGATAAAAACCTAAAATATAATAATAATCACACTTCATGTAGCATGCCCCTAATTTTTTAATGCACATAAATACCAGAAGAGTGATGCTGAAGAAGGAATAGTATTAGTGGGCTTCCCCCTCCCCACCACCAACAGTCCCTGCAGAAGTTATTTATTTGCAGTCACATACTGATGTGCATGCTCAGATATATTTTCCTGAAGCCTGTACAGTTTTGTCTAAGCAAGAGCTTCAGACTGTGTGTGCGTAAAGAAAGAATGTCAGTTTTATAATGAGAAGGGTGTATTGTGGTATAAATATTGCAGAGTACATTAAATAAACATGGTCACATATGACCAGGTATCTATTAAATGAGCACATCACAGAAGTTAATTATCTAAGAGTGTAACTAGGAACCATTTAGATTCACTGGAGATTAAGTTGCTTTATTTCTGTTCATCTTTCCTTCTGAATAGGCAGTAGGCTGTTGTGATGAAGAGTCCCTAGGCAACACAAAGCTGCAGCTCTTCACCAGCTCTAAGTTTTGTCAACAGTAGCTTGAAGTTCTGATAAACCAAAGTCTTCCTCAAAGTAATTTTGTGCAAAATATGTTACACAAAAAAGTATTTAAGACATAAAGGCACAAAATATTTATGGTTCTATGCTGCTCAGGGGAAGGAAGATGACTTACATGGTAAGTATGTATTTCTCTCTCACATTAAACCTCCAAAAAAAATAAGTATACACAGACTTCTTCAAAACTGATTGTTAGTGTCAGAGACTAATATCCCAGGAGTAACATACAACTTTACTGTATCTAAACAAGATTTTTTTAGACTTGAAAAGCTATTGTGTTTTCGTGCACATGCAAAAACATTAATTCTGATGGAATTTGATTTTGCTTGGGCCATGAAATTCATGAAGAAAATTGTTCACTATTCATTCTGTACAATATAATCAACATTGCAAATGCTGTTTAGTTAAGGATATGTTTGTGCAAACTGCTCCGGCACAAAGAACAACTGATGAAGGATTCAATCACATAAAATTACGGAAAGCAAGATGAAGCAAATCCCTTTAAATTACCTAAGTACTCCTTAAACTCTGTAATTAACATATAGCAATAAATATTTCATCTTTAAAAAGCCTATTGGGAGCAGTTGCTTAAACATCTATTTCTAGTCATGGGGAATTATGTACAGTCATTTTATCATGTTCTGTACTAGACAATTTTATCCTCTTTATTTTATCCACAGCAGTGAGACACTCATTGGGGAAATACACTCTTTCTTCAAATATGGGCAAACATACTCTTTCTTCAAATATGTTTTGCTTTTTACTAATTAAGTTTACCCTTGCAAAATCCTGCCCAGCACACAGTAATGGTTCACATTTACCTGATGGCCTCTCCTGTAGAACTGATTTACTACAGATACGGGACCTTCATTGGAAACCTAAGCAAGCTTACCCAATTCATCGATGCAGAATTAACCTCACAGCCTGAGCAAGGTCATTTTGGGAGACTAGAGAGAAAGTCTGAGGACTTCTTTATGGCACAGCCAAGCCCCGGACAGAGGATACCAAGGGTGTGCTTTCAAGCACCTTCCAACATAGACCTGAACTTTTTCCTTCACCCCATGCAGCATCACAGGTGCAGGGAGAAATCTGTGAGAGCACTAAACATCACTGCCCTTCAACCAACACCTTGTGCAGACAGTTGTTGCACTGTGAGGCCAATTGAAATGCAGTCAGTTAAACCACTGCTATAACAAACCCATTATATTCATAATGACTAACATCCATCCAAGGAAAAGAATAGAGCCAAGCTGAGCTCTTATGCAGAGCTTCTTCACTGTGATAGTCTGAGCACACCCTTTTTCCTGAAGGGGGGAAGAATACAAAGTGGGTTGGGTATGACATGGGCAGAAAGTTTCCCTGGGCTTCTTTGTGAGAGTATCAGTGAATTTATGGGTCACTGAATAGGAAGTAAAGATTTCTGCAATAGAAATAAATTATATTTCAGTGTTACACACAGCATCTTTAGTGATGACTATAACTGTTTTCTCCTCTAAACAAATTAGATCTCCATTTGCCATTAATGACTGCATCACTTAAAAGAAGGGAACCGCCTGGTGCACTTATTAATAATTGAAAGCTTTGAAAAAAAACTGTGAAACATTTTCAATCAAAGCTAATAAATCACTAAAATATTGTTTCCTGAAAAAAAAAAAATCCTTTTGTTATTACTTTCGGATAACAGGCTACATTTTAAATAATGGCTTTAAGAAAAGCACAAGCTGAGAGTTCAGAAGTATCTAAAATCAGAAGTGGTTTCAACAGTTTTTAAAAAATACAAGAATTGGAAAAGAGGCAATATTCATCTGTTTCATTCTTGCAAGTATGTTAATTCCATTTCAGTCTGCATGCTGTTTCCTAATATCTTCAACTGATGACTAAGGAAATGTACCCACTTAATCTCTGTCCTTGTTCTGCATAAACATGAAGAAAAACTTTCAATAATCATTTCTTAATCAGTAGAGTCCATCAAATCAAGGCTCCTACTGCTACAAAACTGGATTTTGCAGAACTATTAAATGACCAAAGGGAACAAAAAATACACAAAACTTTTGATCAGAGCTATCAGAAGTTTTGAATGCCTTTTGCCATTTGAAGTTTCAAAGTTTCACATTGTACATATTCTATTTAGCAACCTTTACTATCCAAGAACAAGGGCAAAAAGATGCATACAAAATTACACTCATCTACAAAGATTTTTTGAGTGTACTATAATAATCCATGTTTTCATCAGCACAGAAAGGTTGCATGACAGGTAATCATCAAAGCCCCAAGATCTGCAATCTTGTCTGTAGGACACAGAGAGAGGGAAGAGCAGTGGCCCAGTGTGTCTGTCCCAGCAGATCTCACCTGGGAATAATGACTGCAGCCTGGCCAAAGGCAGGTCATGCTTCACATCCCCCTAGGGAAAGAAAATGGATTTTTAAAGGGTTGTTTTGTTGTTTGGGTTTCGGGAAAAACAAACAGACAAAGAAAATCACAAAACCTCAAGCAACCAAAAACAAAGAAGCAAACAAAAAACCCCAACAAAAACAAAACCCTCATGCATTTCTCTCCCACCTTTCAACTCAAAGGTTTCCTCACCTTTTCTAAACAAACCTAAGTGCACTTGCACTGAAAATGGCAGTATTTTACACCCCAAGCAGCTTTTGCCAGTGGCTTGCATCAGAAATCCACAGCCGCACTATGGGCTCCTCTCTAGGACTCAAAGTCCTCAGAAGCTCTGACAATAATTCAAAGGGCAGCATTCCCTTCACCGCAGGGGAAGGATGAGACACCCCTACCCAGTTCCCCCAGCCAGGTCTCTTACCTGCCCTCACAAAGCATAAGTGGCTGTGATCCTGCAGCCCCCTTTCCCGACAGCCACCCTGAGCTTCGTTCACTGTAGCTTAACTCTGTAACTCTCATCCTTCCTACTACAGAAAGGGCCAACAATGCCCGCATAGAGCGTAAGAACCCCCTGCCCCACTGCAGGTGCCCAGGGATCCAGCCATCAACTTTCCTTCTGGGAAAACAAGGTAATGTGTTTGAAGTATTTAGAGGATGTTAGCAAAGGAGACAGAGGTGGAACAGCTGGGCCAGAATAGGCCTGGCTGATTAAAACCAACTAACCACAGGCAGCATTTGCTTGGCTATCCTCACACAGGACAGTCACATCAGCCATAATTATGTGGCCACCTGTACTGGGTAACTTGTTAGCCTGGCAGGTGCCCTAACAGCCCCTCTATTGAATCCCAGTACCAACCTGAGGAGATGCCTGTAAAAGTTAAACAGTGAATTCACTGAACCAATATACAGTAACAGACTTTTTTCTTCCATCTTGACCAAACTTTTTAACTTTATTTCATGTGCTTTTAGGGATCTTCTGGTTTTACATGATTTCTTGAGTAAGCATCTATTTAATGTTTTAAACACTGTTCAAAGTCATCTGTGCCACTGGCAAAAATCTAGGTTGAGCAACAATAGTCTGTGACACTTGTGTAAAGTTAATAGCAACCAAAAGGACTTTTTTTACAGACAGATAGTGTGTGACACCTGTTTAACAGTAATCAAAAAGACTTTTTATTGACGGAGGAGTGTATGTTTAACCAAAAGAAAAAAAAGCAAAATCAAAATAAAAAAGAAACAAACAACAACCTTCAAAACACACACTTTCATCTACTCAGTCGAAACAATGCATGCACATTCCTGTTTCTTGTCTAGTCTCATGCATTAAATTTTACTTCCTAGAACATGTGGAATGGTTCCCTTCCCAGAGAACAGGTTACTCTTCTGCTCTAGCGGACTGACCCCAACTGTGTCATGAGCAGAGTGAAGGTTTCCACCAAAAACACCCCTACTGCTAGTGCAGTTCATCAGGCAGCTACTAGGAAACAAAAATAACCCTGTAACAGAAGCTGCTTGTCTTAGCAAGTCTTTTGCTGTTGTGGGCATGCATAACATGGTATCTCACCCACAAATATGACGTGATTCTCACATTTTATTTCTTCCTTCTGAGTTATAAATCTGTGATTTGAATTTCAGCATAGACTATTTGCAGAAGAAGCCTATATATTACTACAGTCCTTTCCAAACACTCTACAGAAATTAACTGATTGCTGTTTAGCACATAAAAAGTATTTAACTTGTCAGCTAGTTCTAACAAAGTATGTTTTCTGTGAGATCACAGAAATATTTCTTAACCTGGTTTAAAGCTGCCATTACAGTAATTTGCATTCGTTTTTAATAATGCACTATTTAACATGCACCTATCTAGCTGTAAGAAGTCTTTTATTCAAGGGGCCTTATTGAAGAAAAGCAGCAGAATTCTGCATATAAGTGTAATCAATGCATTTAGCAATTTATAATGCTTTAGTAACTTTCTGAACGTTTACCATCTCATAGTACAAGCAACAGGAAAGGTAATTCAACAGAAACTTCTGTAGAATCAACATGCTTAGAGAAAAGAATTTCAGTGTTTAGAAATTAGATAAATTAATTCCAGTCTAGTTCTAATATTTTTAAAATTCTGCTTGAAGTAGGAAAGTGTTCACTTATTTTAAAAAATTAGAATAAACAGAATATTCTAACACAACCTCAATGCTGTTACTACTTTTAACCCAATGGTTTTGTATAATTATCTATTTTTTAGTCCAAGCACTGACTCCCTTGCTGCTACCACATTTTAAGAAGCCACTATTGAGGAAACAAAGAGAAAACAGAAAAATGAGCTGCTCTTGCAGAGTGGGATGCTAATCCCAACGCTCAAAAGAGAAACTGCCAAAAGGAACAGCCATAACAGAGAATTCTGGGTTTGCATATTTTTATTTTAGTAGGTTTTTTTTACATTCTTGATGGAATTTTTATGTAATCATTATGCCACAATCTATGATACACAAAGAAAATGGAAATCTGTCATTTACCATTTGCATTTCTATGTTAATTTTGTTTTCTACATATACTGTGGCACAAGTGCATTTATCATATTTCATGCAGCACTGACCTGCTTTGTGCAAGCTGAAAATACAATAAATACAAAAATACAAAAAACAGCAATATTTAGCTGCACTCTATTTTTGCCACAGAAACAAGCATTCATAAAAGCATTATAATACTTTGGGTGATGGCTACAATCAGCTTAATGTTTTGAGCTATAGAAATGGACAAGAGACAGTATTTGCTGCTGTCAGATGCAGTACTTCCCAAGTTCATTAGGTTTCAAACATCTGAATTAGCTTCAATGTTTCAATGAGAGAGAAAGCCCAAGGCTATCAGCCTGATTTAAAAGGACACTACTGAGGTTCATTAATATTAGACTAAGTTTGGTTGTGGATCCCATTGTAAGTACCTTACCATATCAAATTTATGCTCTGAAAGGAGGATTAGTTTTTCACCATCACGCTGCCTCCAGGCCAAATAAAGGGACAACATAAGGCACACATCCCTTTTTGGTAACCTGCTTGGACAAGTAGTACCTGATCATTGCTGGAAGTTTTTAATATAGCTTTTTATTTTGACAAGACACGAAGATTTCCAGCATCACCTGACACTGAATCAAGCATAAACTGTCAAGCCTTATTAAGTCACAGCCAAGACAGCAGCATCAGGGTAGAACTTACTGCCAAGAATACAAGTATGCCCCAGGAGCATGCTCAGGCCAGCGAAGTAATTGGACATGGGCTTGAAGTCTCATCTATGTGTTTTCCAGTCACTTCTTATGAACGGATGCTCAGCAAATCTAGCATAACCCTCCAGGCACCGCAGGGGCACAGGGCCCTTGTGCATCTTGTTACTGCTTCCTGCTTCAACACAGGCATCTCCTCATTCCTCTGCATCCTACTACACCACTTACTTTGAGCAGTTCCCTCTCCCAGCCAGCAGAAAGAAGGGAAGAAGTCACCTGCCACTAGTCTAGTGTTGCAGAAACTTGCAGTCACAAGGTTCACCCAGACCCAAGTTCTTCTGAGGCAGAGGGAACAAGACTTCTGACAGCACTAGTTCAGTGGTGCCCACCTGCTTTCTAGCAGTGTGGAGGAAGCACAAGCAGCGTCATCCTGAGACCACCCTGCTGTGCAGTGTCTCCCAGGAAGCCAAGCACTCTCTCCCTCAAAGAGAAACAACCCCTGCTGTTCTGTCCCTTCCAGCACTCGCTGTACATCAGCCACCTCACACAGAACCAGCTCTTGAGGTTCACTTATGTCACTTATATCAATAAAAGTACATGAAAGTACACGGCAACTGATATCCTAATTGACAAGTAAACACAAAGGACAAAAGAAATCAATTACTACTTGTACAAAACCACAGCATGTGCCTTCCATCAATCAGCAACTGTTGCTTGCCCACCTTCCTCTTAACATATAAAAGTATGACTAAATCAGGAATTGCCACTTCAAAGTTGAATTAATACCAGCACAGAGATGTGAGGCAAGGATTAGAACTGGACAAAGCAGTGAACCCACTTCTTGTTGCACAGACACAGATTCCTCATCCAAACACAATCTTTTTATGGGTGCTACCCAGTCTCCACAGTTCCCTAATATCACAGAGCAACAAAGCAGGCAGCCCAGGTAGTGAGAGCAGTTGGTGCTGCCACGTCTTACTTTTGAAGTCAGTTGATGCTGAATTATTCTGCCAATCACCAACTGCTCGGTCAGCTCATGTGGTCTCGTGTGGAGTTCTTCTCTACTCAGCTACACCCAACAAACTTTCTTGGTCACTTTTATTTCTGCCTTCATCACCTTCTTCCACCTTATACCTAAGCGGTCCACACCACTTTTTTTTTCAGCCATAGTTTAGCAGCTTTGTAATCTGACTCCATTTCCAGCCTCCTCACATCACCACTTTATCATCTCCTTCCAACAACCACAGCCAGTACATTTCTCTGTCAAAGCCATCTATCAACTCTTTGCTTTTTGGTTTCGTAACTCCTCTCCAATATATCTAGAAATAACTGTCAACCATCTTCCTTGTAACAGTGGCTTCCAAATGTACTCTCCTTTTTTTCAGGGATGTGCATAACTATCATGCTGTCCATGCCTGCTCTACTTACAGTAATTAGACAGTGCCCACAGACTGGAATTGGAGCCTCACTGAGCTAGACACTGCATCCTTGCATAGGAGACTCTCCTTGTGCCAAAGAGTTCCCAATCTAAATAGACAAGTAGTAAAAAACAGTTGGAATTATTTTTTTTCCTTACAAACTGGGGAGTAAGGTGCAGATTAATGAAGTCAGCTGCTGCACTATTTTATCTGACAGAGCAAAAATGTATGATTTTATTATGTAAAATTTTACTCCAGTAATTTTCCCCACTTTTATTTACTCTTTCAGATGCAGTGATTTGAGAGACTACTAGTCAGAGATGAGTCGGTGCCCTGGAGTTAGAATGTCTTTCCTTCAAAAGCCTCCAGGTTGAAAGCTGTATCCAAGAACCTTCTGAGCGACACCAGATGCATGTTCTTGTTGCCTGTGGCAGCTGCAGCAGCAGGCTCTCGGCCAACATACCTTTGTGACAAAAAGAATTGGGCAGACAAATGAGGTGAGAAGAGAGACTATTTTGACACTAACAAGCATGACGGCATGCTGCTAAATGCATTCAAGTCAGCTTGGCAGATTTGGACATTTAATCATCAATCTTTCTTAAATAAAAATCAGTCTAAGCTGTAACATCAGTTGTACCTTCTGGTCAGCTTCCCCCTCTTCCTCTCTCCCATCAATATTAAGCTGCATCGTCTCCCTCATCCCTCCCAAGGAAAGCTACGCTGTCTCATAATTAGGTAACTTGCTTTTGGCGATGAAGACTCATTCCTCTGACAGCTGCATGGCCAGATCCGAGAGTCAATCATCTAAAATAAATGCAAAGGTACCTGAACTGAGCTCTCAAAAGAACTGCTTCCTCCAGAAACCTAATGTTTGGAGTGAAATTCTTAAACAAGACAGATTCTTAGACAAGAAGAGAGAAAAATATGTGAGAGCTAAGTGCTGTGCTAAATGGCAATAAATACAGAGCTAATTGCTACTGATCTTCTTTTAGAACTACAAGGAGGAGCCAGATATGCATGATGTATTTGCGAAAGTCATCTACACTTTTCCCTCCTTCACCCAAGAAACCAGACTCACAGGTTTTGATTTGTGAAGAACATGACTTCCCTGTAAATAACATCCTCAAAAAAACTCCCCAAAACCAGCCAAACTTAAAAGCAAACAAACCAACCCAGGAGACAAAGCAATTTTTCTCATACCATATAGGTCGAGTGTGGTTCACAATAGTGCGGAAACGAGGTTTGACATAATCATAATATCCACTGTTTTTGTGTTCCTCCTGACACCAAACTAGATCAGCACCTGGATACTTCTCAAGTTCTTCTTTCAGCAAGTCAAAAGGGAATGGTGATATCTGGAAAGAGAGGGTAATAACTGGTAAAGCTTTTGCCTACCTGGTGTTTGCCCATGGCAGGAAGGCCTTTTATCCATCAGCTCTTCCAACCAACCATTATAGTTAAGCACTTAGTACCTAATATGCTTGCTACATGTTCTTCAAAGTGACTTATATTTCTTTAATTGACTTCCTGCTGTCAGAAGTGAATACACATGTATTTTATACTTGCACCAGTATGAAGTAGGTGAAAGTCCATATCTCCTGCATTCCTACAGTTTTTCTAGTGAAGTCCTTAATTAGTGAATGATAATGTAGCTGCAAAGTGCACTACTCACAACATTTAAGCATAGTAGATTCAACATATAAATTTAAGGTGCCATTGTATTGTAACCTTCACTCTGTTATGTTGTTCTGGAAACATCAAGCTTTCTAGATCTCATTGTCCAGTATACAATTGATATGTTCCTTCACCACAGGGCCATTAAGTAACATCTTGTAAGATGCAAAGTGCTACAAAAATACTATCACCATCCTTTCTGGCAAGTTTTATCTATTTAAAAGCATAGAAACCCCTTGCTGAAGGTCTCCCCAAAGTGTCCTTCTGAGAGCTCACCTGTTCAAGTCTGGTTATAGCTACTTGCTTCTCCAGGTCTTGATTCTTTCTCTCTTTCACCAGATCATAGTAAACTTTTCCTGTGCAGAAAATCACTCGCTTGACATCATGTGGTGCATGGGCTGCCAGCCCGTTCTCAGGAATCACACGTTGGAAAGTGGTACCTAGTTAGAATACAAATTAGAAAAGTGCACTCAGAGGAACAGACACTGCAACAAAGCAGCCCAAGAAACAGTCCTTTACTGGGCAACCAGCAGGTTGCAATGGTCATGGGTTTCTGCTGCCTCTCTATTCTTACTTTTCAGATCGGTAATTCTGCTACAGTGACTTTCAGCAGTTTAGCTTCAAGAAGTTAGAAGACTGTCAATAATCCACTTGTTACACTTCACAAAACATATTAAGAGTAGCTTCTTTTTTTAGGTCTGTGTTGTGCATTACACTTTTAATTTTTAGTTTGTTGGATAGCCCACTTTTGCTTCCGTTTTTTTTCAGAGAATTACCTGAAATACTGTTTCTTCTTTCCAAGATGATCTCAACCATCTAACATTAATACAGGTTTAGAAAATTTCAGAACATTCTTATATAAAAGCACAGCACATATTCATAATGCAACTAAATCTGGCAACTGCAGAAGTATTTACACAAGCACACATATTACTGCCATATATTTATGTGATTTAAACATCTGTTTGAGAGCTAGAACAGCATTAGCCAGAAGAAGAATTAGCATAGTACTGAGCCACAAGTGTAAGTGATAAGCTACAATTTCGGATGTATATGCTCAATGCTAGGTATCTTTTCCCCTGTGATATCATCTCCCAGGAGGACAATTTACTTGGGATACATGAAACTGGAAGAGGAACTTGCTGGTATAAAACATCTTTATATGATTGATTAAAACTACTCCCACAGTAACCAACTGCAAGGTAGCAGACAGCAACACGACCTCCCAGTCTCAATCAGCACACCCACGTACCAGGAGAATAAGCTCCCATTTGAACCATTTATCTTGGGGGTAGAAAAGCAGCAACACAAACATATGAAAGAGGAACTGATTTATGTCAGAATTATCCTGTCTCACTGAACAACAGAATTCATCATTAAAAAAAAGACTGAATCTGTGCTACATTGAGTCAGCTGGAGTCAATCTTCCTCTCCTCAGCTTTCCATTAAAAACAGAGCAAAAAGAGTTAGCTGAGAGTCAGCAATACTTTACTACTTCCTTGCCTCTTCAGCAGGAACATAAAAGTATGTCAGAATTCAGTGTTAATAAGGAGTCTGGCAACTACTGAGGATTAGCCTGAAATAGAGGGGACTCCCAAGACAAAATGACAAATCTCAATCCCTATAGAATTTCTAATCTGAAATCTGTTGTGACATGGCAGCCACAGAACTGAATATTGTAAAGAAAAATGTGCCCCTCATTCTTCCAAATAGGCACAGTGTGATTCCAACCTATCCATCACATATAGAGAGTGCAGATAGTACACAAAGAACAATTCAATTTTTATATAAAGAGAAAGAGCTCAGGCACCTAATAGCCTATTGAGGGGAACATCCCTGCAGAGAGGGGAATGCACTTTCCACTGCCTTTAAGATTAATGACTAGTTACAAGATAAGCCTGTTAAAATTAAGAATTCATACTCAAAAGCTGATTTTTCAGCAAAAGTCCATGCTAGATCTCACTACACCAGCTCCACAGAGATTACACCAAAGGAAAAGGCAAATTGTCCAGAGCAGATTCTCTTCTTCACAGCCTGACACGTGACTTAACATAGCTAATTATTTGTCCATAATACTTTAAAGTGACCTACCAGACACCATTTCACCAAAACTGGATTTAGCTTCTGGATGCCTCAGCAGTGACTTGGGTGTCAAAATAATCAGCTGCAAAACAGAAATTTTTCCCAAACTCAAGAGCTGCTTTATCTACATTATTATATGCAACATTTGTAGCACTGCGCATACTAAACACACAAACTGAATGTGCCATAGATCAAATTAATGTGATTAATGAACAGCAAACACAATATTGTTTCCCCTGTTTTGAATGCCTAGGAAGTTTCAAAATTAATAAAAAAATTTGGGTAGTCCGCTCCCTTTAAAGGTTCTCAAGAACTACTGCTTATGCTTTTTTTCACGAACAAAATAAAATCACAGGCTATGAACCAGTAAAACATCCAACAGCTGTATCTTAAGTTTTTGAAGTTCCACCAACTACATGCAGATTATAGTTACACAACCTATTAACTACAGTGTCTTGACAAGCTCATCTGAAGGCCTGAAAAGCCAGAAAGAAGTAAAACTGAAAATCAAGTTCCGTAATTGTAGTACATCAGGGCTGAGTTTCATTCCATCAAATTAGCAACTTCAGTCTGTGTTCAGGTAAGATTTTTCACCAATGATTCTTGTTCTTTTTAGCAGTATGCCATATGTAAACACCTCTCCTTATGTGCAGGTTAATATACCTAGAACAACCAGGTCCATTATAGTAACTTTACCGGTTTTCTGAATGGCAGCAAGATCTGTCTTCTGAGGACGTGAAAGTAATTGGCTGGAGTAGAACAATTCACCACAATCCAGTTGCATTCATACAGCTGGGAAACTTCAAACTGCTCACTCAACTCCTGAGAGAGACATTAAAGGCATTAGAAAAAAATGCCTACAGGATCAGAAAAACGGGCTCAAAACCTATACTTCTATTTTCTGACTCTCAGCAACTCCCTTTCTCAAAAATATTTCATTAGCAGATCTCAGCTGAGATTGTATGATTAGCTAGGGAAACATCCCCACAAATCACTTTCTTCCGTTTCTACTTCTTCCTAAAAATGTATGTAAATAAATGCATAAACTTTCCATTAATTTCAGCAAGGTGGGAAGTCCAGGAACAATGGGCGAGGAGGACTTCAGTAGGTGGAAGACACAAAATGGAACCCCTCTGAAAGCATCTTAAAACTAGAATTCACTTTCTGAATGTATAAAAAACTCTTCCATTTTTTGGCAAGTATCCTGTCCTCTTGTGCTTTTTAACACACAAACTGCATGTTTTATATTTTCTGTATTTTATGAACATAGGATGCTTTTATCCACATCTATGTACATATACATTAGGTAAGCATATATGTAGATACAGGTACAATGACCTCATTACAGATTGGTACAGCAGCTAACACAATTACCTGGTCCATGTTTAGAGCTCCTCCCTTTGATGATGAAATTTATAACTTGCTTCATTGTGTGCAATTGTCAGTGCTTAAATGCTGTCAATCAATCAGGTCTTTATTCTGCCAGTTCACTGACAAAAATTAGTCTTAGATGAGAAGCAACATGGCTTTAGAACTATCATTGCCCAAGGGTAACAAACTTGGGGCCAAAACTGAAACATGCATTTTATTTTGCCTGTTCTTAAATTGGTGGGCTTTTCAATTAATGTATTGCAGATTTTCATAGGAAATCTGCAGTGAGGAAGTGGACACCCAGTATCCTGTAGAGCTACATAATTTGTCTGTAAAAATGAATGACCAGAGTATGAAGGTCTTAGCTGAATAAAATTTAGAAGTTTTTTATTTTCATGCTCCCTTCTGTATAATTTAGCTCCACTGCAAAAAGCCAGGAGTAGTCTCACTTGGCCTTCTTTAGAAATTAGCTAGACACACCCATTTGCAGTATGCACAGCAATATAAACAAGCAGAATCACTGGCCCTGAGGAACAGCCATAAAAAGATCATGCTGCCAGAGATTAATTGTATATGACCTCAGCTTTGCAATGAAACAGCACATATCTCACACTTCCATTACTTTTACTGGGATCAAGTTAATGTTACATCAAGTTCTGATACTAAATCTTGACCCACTACAGCTACCTAAAAGGATGCTTCTTATCAAAAAATACATCTAAAATGTGAAGAACAAAAAAAGGATATAGCCTTTGACAAATCTACTTACCGGATAAGCATCAGAATCATCATTGCTCATCTGCAGAAACCTCTCAGGCCTGGCTGATGAATGCTCTGGACCCTAGTATAGGTATCATTTAAAACGAAATTAAAAAAGCAATTAGACACCATTCTAGGTCACTCATTCTTAATACCTCCTGTCACCCTGGCAGCTCTGCACCAAGCTGCACACCTGCCCCCCCAGTCAAAGGGCATCAATGGCAGCAGCAGTGAGAACAGAGGACACACCACACGACTGGAATTTTTTGTCTTTCATAAAATGTTTTCATGGGAGAAGACAAAGTTTCATATGGATTTCCACTGCTTTTACCATCTGTAAGTAATTTCTAGCCCCAGTATAGCTGCACAATGAAGACGAATGAAAGGGCAGTTGGGTCCACATGGGCAGAACAATGACCTTGCTAATGCAGGGCAGAAAGGAGCAGGAGGAATGTCAGGAAGAGAAACACCATGTGCCTTAGCGTATGCAGTGACTCATACTTCTTTGGACCAAACCACACTCGCATGCTGAGCAGGAGGAAATACAGTTAACTGCCCACTAGCTTCACTATATTAGCAACAAAAGCAGAATCAGGATCTTTCTCCTATCATTGTTCAGCGTTCAGCGCAGGACAAAATAGCCTAGATGAATGCTTCAGCTAAAATGAATCAAACTACATGTACAGATTATCTGGCAAACTAACTTATGATTAATTTCTGCTTCTTCATGTAATGTAAAATACCTTTACATTCCATTCTGTCAAAATACTGAACATTCACAACCATTGTCTCACTAGCAGTACCCATGGTAATTTCTTTCAGTGACAAACATTGTTAGATCCATTTAATACTAGCAAAACACACATGCTGGTCACAGACAGTATCAGGAATAAGGAGTGTATCAGTATCTGTTATCTTCCCTCTCATGTCCTTGTTTATAAAGGATAGATTAGACAGGCTTTGAGCAACCTGGTCTAGAAGAAGGTATTGGAAGGGTTGGAACTAGGTGATCTTTAAGGTCCCTTCCAACATGAAGTATTCTGTGATTCACTCTATTCCATGGACTAAGGGACTTCAAAGCAAAAAAACATGCCACTGGCAAGAAAGGAGGAACAGCCAAGAACTATGCCTTGCACAATTACTCTTTTGAATGCTGTCTCCACTTTTGAGGTGCCAGATAAACTGATCATAGATGGGTAAGGGCTTGAGAACAAGAAGCAAAGCTGTGCAAAACTATGATGCACAGTAACAGTCCAATATTGCAATACCTCTGCTGTATAAATGTATTTGCCATGAATCAAACCTACACAAAAAAGTACAATCTATGCATGCACATAGTGCTTCACAAGCACACTGAACTCAGTACACTGGAAACGGAGATGTTACTGGCAAACAATTACAGGACAGACACGTGAGGCTTCCCTCACATGCACACACATATGCTGCCCCAGTAATAACCTCAATCCAGAGCCTCAATGTTCACATCCATCTTTGACTTCTCTGCTGACACTGCCAGTCAGATTGCTAGCAACTGCTGCGTGGGATGGGGTAGGGTTTATTTCTACTGTGACCACCTATCCAGTGAGACCTATATTGAATCCATTAGCTACTTTCAGATGAGGCCCCAAGGAACCATTAGGCAGCAGTCTTTCAATCACAGCCAACTTGCCTGTGGATGCATGACCCAGAGGTGAAGGGATCCATACCCCATTACGAATCCTCCCCCAAATCATTCTGCCCCCAACACCGTAGCTACAGAAAGAGTAACACTCCTGTAATGGAAAGCTCCTTTGGGAAGATAATGGATTTCAGCAGCCTGGTGGGATTCTTAAATACTCCAAAAACACCTGACACTAGTAGCAAAATAAGCATGTTTCAGAAGATCTGGGCAAATCCTAGCTGCTGAGTGGCTAAGAGAAAAGAAAGATTAACTGTATTGTAAGCAGCAGAAAACTAGCTCCCTTCAGCTGAGTGCTTCCCTGCAGAGGTCCACCCCTCCTGCTGAGGGCACAATGAGGCTGTCCCCTCAGGATTCGTATTTTAAAAATTTAATTTATCAAAGCTTTTGTGAACAGCATTAGACCCGTTATTCTTTATGCACAAATGGGCACAGAAAGACATTCATAAGATATGAATGCACCCCCGTATATCAGGACAGGATTATAATTGCATGGAAATAAACTAAATGGTTTGTGAGAATGGAAATGATGCAGTTTGTAGTGAAAGGGTCTACAGCATTTATACAGATGGAGATTGCCACTGTGCCACATCCAATGATTTTCTTAGTAGAAGGCTAGAAACATACATGCATCAATTCATGAATGTTAATACATTTGAAAAGGGAGAAAATTAACCTAGCCTGACATGATGTTCATGTAATGTTTAAAAATAATTTAAAAGATTTGAAGAACAATTCTACTCCTGATATGAACTTCACATAACATTATATACAGAGCGTGCCCATGCCCTTTCCCACTATGACACTGTCTAGTTCCTTCTGCAAGCCACAAAGAAAAGAGAGTCGACAGCTAGTGGAAGCATTTTCCTTTTCCGAAAGAGGGAAATTTCTTATTATATCACATTTACCCAATGTCAATGATTTTTGAAGAAGTTTCGAAGTTAATACCATTTCACTGCAAGAGAATTTTGTGCAATTTACACAGACCTACTTCACGCAAAATCAAACGAGGGAAGTAGTACTAGACACTAATGATTTCTTTCTTATTGTATGCTAAGAATCCAGCTTTCTAGGAGTAAAAGGCAGCATCTTTGGGAAAGATAGAAAAAAAAAGAGAGGAAAAAAATTCGGGGCAAGTGGTACATGCCACTAAGGCGGACACAAAGCTAAGAGCTCTGAAATACTTCTCAGGTTTTTTTGGTTCTCACTGATCAGTCTATACACATTTTTTCTGTAGCACTGAGGCAGTCCAACATGCTGCATAGTGCCTTCCTCCCCCCAGCTTTGTATCACCATGGATCCGCAAGACATCTTTGGCTTTTACAGCCACAGCAAAGGCACAGTAGCCAGCATTTACGTCCTGCATAAGCCAACCAGTGGTCCTCACCATTCCTTCCATTCCATGTGGCAAGAGCAGCACGATCCCATTGTGACGAACCCACTTGGCCTGGCCAGAGCTGATGAACTGGTCTATTATACACTGTGCTGTGTTGTGGAAGTCACCAAACTGGGCCTCCCAGCACACCAGGGCATTGGGACTCGCCATAGCAAAGCCAAGTTCAAAACCTGAGAACCAAACAAATAGAATTAGAAAAGAAACAGACTTGCTGAGAATTCTGTTAATTTCTCATTTTACAAAACATTATTAAAATGAAAACCAAAATGAGAGCATGAGCTGGATTTTTGTAGCCCTGCTATAAATCATGCAGTTTTCAGTAGTACCACTTCCATCAGAAAGACTAGCAAATAACATTTTTCCAATCCTGACTCCAATCCTTCAAACTTTTCCTCACGCATTTGAATATCATAGGAATCTAAAAATGAACAATTAAAACCCCTCCCTCAGCTCAAACTTCAGTTTGATGTTTTCCTGAGAGCTCACTGAGGTATGTGCTACCTTTTCCTGTAAAAATCCACTTACAGCCTATTACTGGACTGTTCAAGAAGCTACTTGTTAATTTTGTTACTTGCACAGCCCTGCACAACACTGTCTTTTTTCTTTTCCCTCTCATGCAGGTGCTGAATAAAATTAATGGTGACATCCATCTTCAGTCAATAGGCAGGATCATAGTCTTCGGATCTTCAAGAAAGCTTAACATAATAGGTGCATGGCAGATACACCTGGGGCTCGGGTAAACCATCTTTTCTTTAGCAGAATTAAGGGCCCCTTAGATCTCTGCCTCAGTGGCAGAGTTGATCAGAGGGCTCTTCATGGGCAAGACATCACTACTTCAGGTAGTGAAAGCACAAAGACATAACCTTCCCCTCCACTCTGCATCAGAGATTTCACGTGGTTTACGCAGCAGGTAAGTACAAAAATTTCCCTCAACTTGTGCTGTTTGAACTGCAAATTCATCACTCCATAGAGAGCAGAAGGGCCACATATTCCCACTTAGTATACCATGTCAGGTTAATACAGCAGGACAAATATAGCGCAGCAGCCCAGCTGACAGCAGCTCAGGTGTTGTGCACAGAGCAAGCCAGGCAGCTTGCTGTCCACTCTTAAAACTTGCCAAGGACCAAACATAACTGAAAGCTCTTGACAGGCCCCATGACTATCTCTTAAAAGCAGAAACAACAAAGCCCCAGCACTGCAACAGGTCCTGGTGAGATAATTGGCAGGACAGAAAAGAAACCTAAACTGCTATTGCAATGTAAGCTAGGTAATTGATTTCTAGTAGCTCTGCAAAGGTCAAAGATAGAAAACTATAAGGGTGTTTGCATATGCTACGCAGCCTCTGCTGTGTAGATTTAAAAGACATGCAGAATTTTGTGTCAAGTCAAAACATGAAAACCTAGCTATGTGCAATGTACCTGTCTCAGTTTAATGATCACGCTTAAATTTTAAGCATTTTTCCATACCATGTTCCATACTGAACACTTAAATGCATCCAATAATATAAAAATGTATATTTGATCTCTGCTCATATTTTTCTTTCACACTCTGATATAGCTAGGCCTGGAGTGCTGAGCAAACACCTGTACTCATATTCTACAGCTATAGTTTTGAGCTATTAAACCCCCCAAAAATTAAAGCTCTCAGTAAAAAACAGTACTACGTAGCACTGCTCTGGATGTTAAGGTTCTAACAGAAGGAAAATTGATTCAATACACACATAGAATAAATATTTGCTGGATAAATATAGTTTATGTTGAAGTTTTTGAATTCTGCACAGCATATAAAGATCTGTTTCCAACTATAGAACTGCAACATGGGAAGACTCCCATTGAAGGCTATACCTGCAGAGCAGCAAAATTTTATTTAAAAAGCTATGATACTGAGTTGTAACTCTTTCTTGAGTTATGGATAATATTTTCTAGACCTACAAGTGGCTGTATGCCAAATACAATCATAGGTCAGGTACCTAATAAGCCTCCTAAATATTATGTATCAGTAAAATCCAATACTGCTTTGTGGCCACCAGTACTTAGTAAACTACAGTAAACTGCTGCAAAGCCATGATAACACTCACAATCATTGGAACTATAGTTTTAAGCCCTGATCAAGCCTACTACACAACTCTTCTAACTAGAAGTTTCAGGAACTTCCAAAAACTCAGGCTCCATTGAATATACAAGCTTAGCATCTTGATATTCTCCATACAAAGAAGGCTACTTACAGGGTCACCTGCAAGTAATAGATGACGTCTCTCATATACTTCTCATTTGTGATTCATACCGTGGTAACCAGAGGTTGCAGTCTCTCTAGGAGAGCTCAATTTTTGCAATTTGGTGGGTAAGAGAACTACTTCAAAGAGAACTATAATACCAAACAATTATATAAGCAATAATAGAAAAAATACCTAAAGTACCTTTAAGATGGCCTGGCATTCCAGGCATTGAAAGATTCTCAGGCCATTTTGAGGCAGAAGAGAACAGTATGTGGCACACAGCGCATACTGTTACATACAGTTACTTTAATGTTATCAGTGGAAGGTAATTGACTTAGCTATGGAGGAAGATTTCAAGATCAACTCAAACCTATTCAAACTTACTTTGTCCTTTTTCTTTTTTGTTCAACTTTTGCTGTACATTCTCTATCAGAGAGATACTCAGATATCTAAGCTAAGACTGAGGTCTTCATGCGCTAAACGTCACAGACATACACAAGTAGTTCCTTCCCTGAAAGCTTTACTGGGGGGAAAAAAAAGGGGCAGGGGGGAGGGAAGTAAAAAAAAGGAGCGTGAAGGACAAGCATTCCTGCCTTAAAAAACTGAGAACTAATGATCATGTGGTTACAGAAAGTTTAAACTAACTTGTCCATTTCCACAAGGAAAACTCTCAACAGAAGTAGTGAGAGTAGTCATGTATCAAGTAAGTCCCTCTGTAATACAAACTACAAGAAACACCCTTCCAACACTTGACGTGAAGTTTTGACATAGATCATCTGTGCATGAAACTGAAATTGCTTTACTTTACTCAACCACTACAGTAAAATTGGGACTACAGGATTTCTCTTGCTGCAGGAACAGGCTCTTCAGCCAGTGTCAGTATACACTTTCCTGGAAGGTTAGCAGAGGGACAGCTGCAGGACAAATTAACTGTGCAAGACAAAAAGCAACAAGACCTTCAAGTGAAATGTTTTACTTGCAGTGAAAACAGTTTTACGTATTGTTTTTATAGTGCGTCTTCACAGTCTACTCTTTAGTAATTCCAACCCAGCTTTTTGTTTACCAGTAAGAAATCTTTGAGTCACTTGGCTTCCAGACTCCTGAACTCTGAACAGTCCATCCATGACTCCAGCAGATGCTCATGTTCACAACAAAAGGCAACTAGTAATTTAGAGGCCAAAAGGAGACTGGTAAGTCAGACAGAAGTCCTTTCATCTTTGAGTCACCGTGACAGTGCATCACCAAAGAGGATGGCTTTTGCTGATCATTCTTTTGGCCTGAGTGACCTTTCTTTCAGAACATATTTTAAATCTCTGTCCTTCTTATTTATGTGATTCTATTGTTTTTAGCACAATGCAAACAGTGGGAAAAAAATACACAACTCCTTCAAGGCGTGTTCCCAAAGGTATCTGAAAAATAGATTTCCCTAGATAGGCCTGAATCCCATTCTAATTTTACACAAGCATTAAGAGACCATTTCTACTGATTGGGTGACATGCTTGAGAAAATATGCAATATGTTCAAGACTTATTTGTGCAAATGCTGCTCTCTGTAAGGATAGGGAAATCTACCTTTTAGAAAAGAATGAACTGAGGTCTTGACAGCTTAAAGTTACCAATAATTACATAGAGCTTTTCAAAGGGTATGGAGCAATATGCTTATTTAAACCTTGGTCAGAGCACACACATCATCCTGTTTCATATGCCAAAATCACCCCTAAAATTCACATGGAAAAAACAGCGTCATTTCTCATTTGCTACCTTTGCAATAATCTCCACAAGGTGACAATGTCCCAGGTAAAGCTGCATTAAAGGTGTGATCCTAACAAAAATACCTCTTGCAAGCTTTCTGACAGCCTTAAAAGTATCTGGGAAAATATATTCAAATGTAATCTACACATACTGATTAATATTTTGAAATTAGTTTTGCCAAGACTACTATTTCACAGAACATGTGTTTGTGGTAAAGCCATCATTGGTATACCAGAACTCATTTTCCACCTGGCAAATGACAATGAGAGTTCCTAAAATTAAAGCTATTCCACCAGCGATTATAGCAAGGGATTCTGTCAAGAATTACTTACTCCTACCTGCAGCGGAGAAAATCATTTAAAGAACAAGATCTGAACTACTAAATTAAATAGATATATGTGTGTGTATATATATCTCTCTATATATCTATATATCTGTGGAAAGTCATCTAGGCAGACACAGGTGAACAACCCAGGAGAAGGTAAGGTGTTTCTCCTGAAAGGGATTTGCTGGGGCACCAGATCAGTCAAGATCAGGGAAGCTGATCTGAGCTAGAAAGACTCGACAGTTCTAGAGATGGGACATGAATGTCAGGGGAGAAGGTTTCTACCCAGGACCCTCATGAAGGCTCAACCTCAGATCAGAGTAAAGGGTTAAAAAAACTGCAGCAGAGACTTGCAAACTTTTATTGTGTCTGCAGAGACAAGACCTGAACGTTTCTTCAGAATTCTGTGCAAAGTTTAAAGGACTCTTACACAGCTAGAAACAGAAAGGCTTAAGCTGTGAGGAAATCCAGCAACAAGACAACCAGGCTGCAAGGTGCAGCTTTCAAAGAATGACAGGTAAAGAATCTGCACACCAAAGGGCGGTGGAGAGCTACCAGCCAGCTCCTGAACACCAGGCAGCTGCTCAGGGCTCAGCACACCAGGGCACAGGGGACCAGGACCCAGCACAGCAATTTGGTAAACTTCCAAACTGAGGAGAGAGAGGAAAGAAAAATACACAGCACTTGACTAAGGTTGCAAAACTAATGTTTTAATTGCTGAACTTCATTAAGGTCCCTAGATGACAGGAGCATCAGAAATGCTTATTTCTATTAGTCCAGTTCCTGCTGTGCTCCCTTACCGCTCTTTTCGTCGCCCTGGAAGAGAAAGAGGTGTTGTCAAGCAAAGTGGCAGCTTACGAAGCATATTATGCAGGTTTTTTCCCCACAGCACTTTTCATGATTGTTGTAAGAACTGTAGTTTTTCAACTAACATAAGTAAAACTACAGCTTGATTCAATAAGATTTCAAAGGGACTTAAGGCATGAATGTTAACTAATGGTTATAGAGGGCTTATCAGTGCAAGGACTTTATGTCAGAACAAGGAAAGTTACAAACTGAGATTTGTGGTATGTTTAACAGAAAATCTAAGCACAGGAACTAACAGAGGGCCATCTTCTCACAAATCCAAACACAGTCCAGGAGAAAGTGAAGTTAATACCCATCTGGTGGCTGACCCTATTAAACAGAAAGACTGATGCCTTCTTAGAGCTCCATGCAGATGTCATTGAAAACCTGGTCTTTGGTTACTCCACTCTGTCATATTTCCAAACACAATTTCTGACAGAACACTGTATTTGTTACTCCCATTCTTAAAAACATGTTGTTCTGCACGAGTAGTAATACTGCGTATTTCACCCTAGAACTGTATTGTAAGAAAAGGTTAAACCAATACCTGTCCTCCTCCCTTTATCTTCTGTTTTAAACATGACCTTCCCTCTTGAAAAAGCTGTACTCCAGGTCTCATGGTTCAGGAATTTGCTGAACTACACACTAGCTCCAAATGTATCTTGCCTGCATATTCCCTGGAAATTCCCAGTATAGGATGCTACGGCCCAAGACGGCTCAAAACTCCTACTGAATCTGACAGACAATCACACCTTGATGGACAATCAACACTGAGGGCAGTAACGAAAGACCGGAGATTCCTTCAAGTATTTAAGAAACAGGCAGCATGGAGCACCTGTAAGTTACTCTTGCTTTTCTCCTTTATCTCAATCAGCAAATAAATTCAGACAAACTTTTTAGCTTAAATGACTTCACACAGGCATCATTTATACTACCAGGCATTCAGTTTCAGTAAAAGGGAAAATTTATAGCTAGATGAGTGGATGCACAACTAAATCGTAATAATCTGGATATAGCTAAAAATAGTAGACATAGGATGTCAAATAAAGTTATCAGACTTAATGCCCCAGTACACACACTCCACAGCTTCCTGTGTACAAAACATAAGCAACTGAACTACAAGTTAACAAGACAGCCTTAGTTTTATTTAGAACTGCAATCAGTCTTGCCAGAGTATCATTTCAATGGAGCAGTTAGACCCCAGGTGTTCCTAACCAGCTCAACAATAACTTAGTGCAAAGCTCACAGCTCTGAAGAGACACCAGCCTTTGGTTTATGTACCTGCCAAGGAAATAATCTGTAGTTTTATCATGTTGGGCTGTTAAATCAATTTTTACTTAGCTCTAATTCACAAAAACTAATGGAATTCCCAAAATGCTTCCAAGGTGCTGCATGTTAACACAGTCATAAATTAAATGCTTAACACTTTTTTTTCTTTTGCATCCTCTCACAACCTTCTCACCCCTCATCAAATACTTCAGGCCACTAATCCCAAAGTGTTCCTTGTAACAGGCTCATATAGTACTGTTGTGGTCTAAACCCAGACAGTAACCCAGCACCACGCAGCTGCTCACTCACACTTCTCCTTTCCCCCCCTGCCAAGTGGGATAGGGACAATCAAAAGAATGTAAAACCCAAGAGTTGAGATAAGAACAGTCCAATAACTAAAGTACAATATAGTGATAATAGAAAGAATACCAACAACAGCAATAATGATAATAATAGGAAAAAACAAGAGAAGTAATGAAAACTCAGTAAACAGCAATGATGCTCAAAACAACTTCTCACCACCTGCCAACCAATACCGAGCCCAGTCCGAGCAGCAACCTGGGCCTTCCGGGTAACTTCCCTCCAGTTTATATACGGGGCATGACATGCTGTGGTATGGAATATCCCTTTGGCTAGTTTGTGTCAGGTGTCCTGTCTCTGCTTCCTCTTGGCTTCTTGTCCCCCTCCTAACTGGCAGAGCATGAGAGACTGAAAAGTTTCAGACCTTGACCAGGGTAAGTGCTACTTTGCAACAACTAAAACATCAGTGTGTTACCAGCATTGTTCTCAGACTAAAGCTAAAACACAGCACTGTACCAGCTACTAGGAAGAAAAATAACTGTTACAGCTGAAACCACCACAGGTAGAAATAGCAGTTAGAGAAAATAAAGTGTTGGGGGGTTTGCTACACCTGAAGAATCAACTCATTGAACTGCAAGCACTCACTTATTCTTCCATGTACTAAAAAGGAGACCTGGTGATGTTACCAGCCAAACAGATAACAATTCTAATAGCTCCTCTTTGACTGAGATGCCACATGTTCACACACTACTGCTTATGCCAAGACGATCTCTCTATAGATACAATACACAAGAGTAAACATGTTGGAAAAGGTTGATATATAAAAACTAGATAAGGAGAGAAAACTTAATTATAAAATCACTTCAACATAGAAACATGACATTTCTAGGGAAATAAAATCATCTCATCAACTATTTCTACAAATTTAATCTCCTTTACTGTTAGAAAACAGCTCAGACATAAGGGATTTAAAGTTCTCATTATTAATTTTTAAGAACCTGTCATCACATTTGCTGAAGCAGGATTGCACAGAACTGGTACTCTTGTTTTCAGTGTATGGAAAAACCTATATTTTGTCCTATTGCTTGTACTCAATTAAATTTATTAAATCAACTTTCACATTTCTGCTGCTGGGGAAGATGAAGGAGCAATGGTGAGCAGAATGGGATCAAGAAAAAGAAAGAGTGCCCACTTAGTTAATTTTTAAAGAACAGATTTGTGGCAATTGGAATTGCCCTTCACACTGTATCAACAACAGAATTCCTAGACCTACTGATGTACAAGTTTTGGAATAAAACCAAATTGCAACCATATCCAGACACATCACTTTCACATTTGGATATGTTATTTGAATGTTAAAAAAAAAAAACAAACCAAACAAAACCAAACCAAACCCAGAAACCTATGACACACCCATTATATTCGCAGCTACACTGTAAATTGGCTCAAGTTAAGAAAATCCACACCAAACTGTAAGAAAGAACAGGAAATTGGAAACAAAGAAAGAAAAAAAAAATCACTCTCTGAAATTAAATTCTTACTTTTTAGCTACGCCAATTATTTTTATTGTGTTCATACACATCCTCTCTTGCACGCTCCTAGTTAGAGTTTACATGTTACATGTTATCAGCTTATAGGGATACAGACTTCTGTTCACACTGATTCTGCCCCAGAGCTAACAAAAATACCTACAAAATTTCAGCTCTTCAGCTCACACTAAAGCTTACCAGTTTTATATTGCTTTAGTTTTAATATTATTAGCAATAAGTATTATGTAGCACACGTAAAAATGACTAAGTGATCAAACGTTTGGAACTTTGCAGCAGCTATCAATTCCCATCTTTATCTCCTACAGTGCTTCATCCTTTTCCTTCACACTAGCTCTGAAATGGATATGAAAAAATATTTCATTATTTATCCATAGAATCAATAACATTTTTGATAAATTATTATGTGTATTGGTTTTGTGCTCCACATTCCTCTTGCCACCCTCATCATGTCAGTGAGGTTATTCATTCTCTGGGGCTGAAGGTAAAATGCCTGTCCACTACCAAAAATATAATTCACTTTGAGTAATGGTATCACAAGTATTTGTTTTCTTGAACTAGCATGTTCAGAATAGCAGTTCAGATAAGGCTGGCATGGATTTTTATATCTGTATTACAAACTGTCCTTGATTCTGTTGACAGCTCCTCTCCTTTTGAGAAAGCATTAGGTGCATGTTCCAGCATTGCCACGAGCAACCACAGAAGATGGAAACTTTCAGTTGAATCCCAAAATTGTAAAATGTGGAGATGCTTGTTTAAGGGATGCCAGAACCTGAGAGGAGAGCTTTGATATCTGTTTTATATATAACTGTTTTACAGCTTTCTTCCATTCTCTTTCTTACTGAGCTCTGCTTCTTGTACAGCTACATTACTCTCTGAAATTAATCTTCTCTCATTACTATGTAATGTCCCGCTAAATACTAATGGGACTGATTCTGTGACTTATCTACCAAAGACTACTTTAGTCTCCCAGTTTTGAAGTACAAGCAGGTTTTAAGCAGCCTAAACAAATAGGTGTACTATCTGAAGAGTTCAGAAAGTTTTACAAAAAAACCTGCAAATTCATATGGCTGATTCCACAGGCAAGGCATTCAAAATTTAAAGAAAACAAACCAAAGAAACAAAACCCAAAAGCAAACACACACACATCTAGTTGAAGATTTCCCTCTAATTTTTAATTTATTCTAAAATGTTAAAAATAAAATAGACTAAAACAGAGACCCATCACAGCACACTGTAAGAAAAAAAACCTAAATTGAGCTTAAAGTTTATACTACAATGATTTTTTGAAAACCATTCAAGGTAAGAAGACAATAAGGGCCAAATCCTACAATGAACAGGGTAAATTTACTGAATCTCCTGAGAGAACTACTTTTTTCAGGGAGTGGAGGGAAATCAGCTTAGGCATTTTGAGTGGATTTTAGGCCCCTGTTCTGTAACTCCTGGTTCCCACCTGATCAAAAACATGACTATTACGATAATGTCAAAATACAACAAAGGCAGAGTTTGCTTATTATTAAATGCTACTGGCAGAAGGAGATGTTTGGGTTTAGACTTGTCAAACTCAAGTAACAAAGTAAAACTTTGCACCCAGAAAGCTTAACCACATTAAAGAAAAGTCTGAAAAAAATTCCTCTTAAAAATTCCTCTTAATTAGCAGTCACAATTTCCTACATCTTGTTTGAGACCTACTAAGATCTATCAGATAGTTACCCCAAGACATACCTAAGACACCATATTCAGAAAGGGAGCTGTTGCACACGGTATAGGGGGCCTGCTGCTCCCAGAGGTGATTCATGGGAACACACGTTCTCTTGTCAACTTCTTGATCATGAAGCACATGATGACGATGGCTGCAAATAGTTGTTGAAAGCAATTTATTAGTTAAGAATAACTTTGGGCTTTAACAGACCTATTTTGAAAGATAAACCATCAAAGCTATGTCCTAGAAAGCATGCAAGCAACATAGTTCCCTTTACTTTACAGATAACCCCGGTTTGGCTGAAATCTAGTGTTACAATTACGTATCTAAATACAATTGCTGAACTATAAGGACTTGATCTATACAGGCTTGATCTCAAGCACTCTGAAAGACTAATTCAGGCTATTCTAACTGAAAATACCTTGTCCCTAGAAGAACTAAGGGGAAGGGGAAAAGGAGTAGGGAGGCTGTTGCTATAGAACAGACCACTTAAAAGTTAAAAAAAAAAACAACACAAAAACAAAACAAAACAAAAAAAAACCCAAAACCAACAAAAAAATAAAACAAACAAATAAAGGACAAATAAAATTGTTATTAAAAGCATTTCACTTTGCCTCCCTGTCAAATTCTGTTACTTTTCCTTAAAACAACTGTTGTCTTTCATGCAAAAATGTAATCGAATCGAATCTCAGCATGAAGACTTGAAGCAGTTGTATCCTCTTTCCTGTTATTTCCACTCACATGCACCATTTACAGTGCTATAGAACACCATTAATCAGCATTAGAATGAGGCACAGAGGAACACTACCAAAACAGAGATGACTGAAGTAATTACTGTAATCCATTAACTCCCTGAGCAGATTAACTGAGTGAATCACACCAATATGTCCACCTTTACAACTGCTAACATAAGGACAGTTATACTGGTAACAACTACTGTGTGCTGTATAGCTGCCAACACTGAACTGGGGACTGAATCTTTTTGTGCTTCCCTTTGCTATAAAACAAATGCTAGCAAAAGAGCTCTGAAATTTATTTAGGAGTCAACAATATAAGGCCAGGAACAGACAGAATATTTGCAGAACAGCATAGGGAGGAAAGTAGACAGAAAGGGGAAAATAGACACATTAGACAGCTATTAAGCAGAAAATTTTTTTGCCACCATTATGTTATTTTTGTCTTTCAGCCAAAGACAGAAGACCTAGCTAGGTGATGAGCTTCTTCAGCACAAAGTTTTGTGTTTCCCCAGCAAAAGGTGATTACAATGAGCATCGATGGAAAGCCAGAAATGTACAAACATACAAGCCAGATATTGCTGCTGTGCAATTATCAGGTTTACTGACATCCGATCAGTACAGAATCAAGTCTCTCTTTTCCCCTCTTTCCCTTCTTCAAAGCATGTCTCCAAGATGAGAAGGGGCCCAGTGATTCTACCTGCAGCTTTATCCAGCTTCTGTCTATTGATAAGACTGAATAATAAAATCCAGATGGCAAGGGAATCCTTAGCTAGTCTTCACTCATCTGAACAGCTTTTCATTTGAGTAAGTTTTTTATTTTTTCCCTATGTTGCTGTGAGCATAACAATTATTTTTGTCTTGAACATCAAGAAAAATCTGGATGATTGTTCTGGAAAATCCTCTTCCACCAAAGAAAAGAACTGAGAATACTGAGAACCAGTATTCTCATAACAAGTCTATAGGTGTGTGCTAGACACGACTAGGTACCCTCCTGAAACAGGTGGGTAGCTTGCTAAACAATGAACATCTATGTTCCTCTCCCAGGAGAGGATCACCACTTTACAAGACCACGGTACTAAAATGAAGGAAGATAAGAAATCAGAGGGGCAAGGGGGGGAAATCTCACAATTTTCAGTTTTGTTTTCAGGTCTTATCCAAAGGATTTTGTTAAAAAATGCCATTTTTTACATGAGCAAAAAGAAGAATGTCCAACAGACTGGATACCAAATGAACCTCAGCACAGAAACACAGCACTGTTCCAGAGAAGACAGGCACTTAAATTTATCTCTCTTTTCTGCAAGCATTCACAATGAACCACAGTGCAGCTGCTAGTTCATTCACTCCCAGAAATGAGCTTCACATCAAAGGCTGCAATTAAACACATCGTTAACATGTTACTCCATGGAGAATTAGGTAAAACAGCAGAACTGTATATATTTTACTGAATGATCAGATTCTGCATTCGTTCATGCCTCATAGTCATAGGTAGTCTCCATACAAAGGAACTTATTTCACTTTAAAAAAGCTTGCCAATTGTCAACATGTTTGTTCACAGGATATCCAAGCTTCAGGAAGTCACCACTGGAATGGTATTTAAAAGACTACACAATCTGCATAAGCAAATACCCTTCTTTTTACTTGTCAGCAATTGCATGAATTGCAGCTGAATTTTTAGTTAAAAAGCAGAAAGAAAAAAATGAAATTTCTCTTTTCCAGCAAAAAAAGGAAGAAAATATCTAAGAACATTTGCTCTGCTTTAAATACAATTCTTTAAAATGCTGTATACAAAGACACAGAAGATTCGATTACTCGAGTGCCAGAATGTAGAACATTCAGATTGATGCTAAATAGCCCCAGCTTACCCTTCCCCACAGATCACCATATTGTTTGAAAAATGCCAAGGTATTTCTTTAAGTATGGGACAGCATTTAACAGTTATCACTGTACTCACCTAAAAGTACCCCTCTCCACATCCTGTCCACTTAGTCGGACGTGGATTCCTTCTTTCAGAAAAGAGCCAAAAGCCATGTATTCTGCTAAGGCCCAGTCAACAACCCTGTTCTTGGTCATTTCCAAGCGGGCTCTCAAAATCCGAGAGAGTCCTATATTGGAATAAATATCAAAAATCAATGGACTTACTTCAGAGATATTTTATATTCATATTATAGTCACCTTTTCCCTCCCCACTGGCTAACTTAAACACAGATCCTAACAGGGTCAACAAGTTGTTCTTCTACAATTAAAGTGCTAGCAAAGTAAAATAATTTGTTTCCTAGGCAAAGCGCTGCATAATGTTCATACCTTGTTTCAGAAGAAGAAAATAAGACTGGCTGTGTCAGAAACTACTGAGGACAATAAAAAAAGACTCATGGTGAAATACTTCTTCCTAAAGATTTACTTTCACACCTCTAACACCAAGTACTGTTTTATAAGAGACTGAAAATATCAGCTACTGGGGTTCATGATTTTTTTTCTTCTCTCTTACTCTCATTTTTCTTTGGCATTTGTCTTACTGGACTTCTGGAGATGCTCCAAAGTGAAACAGGACGGCTTGATCAATATTATGAATATCATATAAATGGGAAATTTTAGCAGCTGTCAACGGGTTTTCAGTTGGCAAACAACAGCTGTTTTCTTACAGAGAAGGTTTTATAACTTGGTAAGACAAAACACGTTAGATATATTCCTGACTAGAAAGTTATCTAACTACAAAAAAAGTATCTTAGGTGCACCTCATATTACCACTGGTTTTAGCATTAAAGAAACACATTAATAGTGCTTCCTGAGATGGGTGCCTTAGTTTCCAGTAAGTCCACAAACCTGCTGCATAGAGGCAGCATTTTCCACAAGGACTTGAAGAACGAAAGGAGGTGTTAACATTACAAAGAGACTTTTACCACCCTCAGAGGAAAATCTATTTTAATGAGGTAAGGAATAGAAGTGGCATGATACTGAAAGAACATTATGCTGAGAACAAGCAGCAGGATGTTAACTGTCACATTCTCCTTGCCCATAGGATGGAAGAGTTAAGATAAAAGTCACAGGTATTTTCCTCTTTGGGAAATGACCCAGCAGCAGAAATATAAAATCTGAGCAAGAAACCCAGCCACCAGGATAAATGAAGAATACAGCTGACCTGCATGTATTTTGAAGTCTTTGACTGGCACTGAACTTGCTACATTGCCAATATGAGTCAGCAGGTCTTCTGAAATGCCAGTTGGAGGACAAGACATGCTCTTGGGCTCTCCATCCACATTAAAGAATCCTGGAAGTAAAAAATTTAGTGAGATGTTCAAGGACTGATCAAGATATACCTACCCTATCTAAAATTAATTTAAAAACTCACAACTCTTAAAAAGACATTCTAAGCAGCAGTCTAAACCTAGCTCTTCACCTTTCACTGGGAGACATGATCATTTTGATTGTATGACAACAGAACTTAATCTTACAGGCACACAATAATTTTCTTTGTTTGTGTCTTTACTCCCTGTGAAGTCCAACTATGTGGGCAGAGGCAGCCAATAAAAGGCATATGGCACCTCAATCCCTCAAAAAAAAATCTCTGAAGGCAGAGACAGTATTAACATCACAGGAAAAACACTTCTAAACTGAAAAGACATCTTTTTCAAAGTCACACCTTACTTTGCATAGTTTTTAACAAAAGCATCTCTTTCAAGTTGATCTGGCAGAATGTTTTATTTACTACTAACAGGGGCAAAACAAAGGTTACATATTCTATTTTAAAGAAACACTGTCTGATAAAAAGCATTTAAGAGTCCTAGAATATGGACTTAAAATAAAAGCACAACAATATTAACACTAGGATAAGTGAAAGGATGCTCCTTACCAGGCCAAGGTGAATCGAGCCAGTGCTTGATATGTAGGATCTTATTATCCTTAGATCTAGTATATGCTTCTTCACATATTCTATCATACTTTGCAATTTCTTCCTGTAAAACAAAACCTCTCATTTTAAAACAGATAAACATAACACCTTTGTATCTTACACGAGACCTGTCATTCAGTATAAAACACCCAGTTATTTAACTTCTGAAGAAAATAACAATTATGCAAACAATTTAATTTTATCTAGGATCAAATTGCCTTCTAGAGACATGCTTACCCACATTACTCTAAACAAATTATTCAGTTTATCAAACAGGTGTAACAAAGGAGAGTACCAAAAGTGAATTTGTAAGTATTACTCTAGAATGAGACAGAACTGAAGTATCAAACGCAGCTGACAGTCACACTTAAGCAAACAGTATGCAGTGACATTTGTGTGTTCCTACTGACAGCTTCTTAAGTTTGCTTTAACTCTGCTGACGTGTACCTCAAACTCCTGCAGTGTTACAGTCCCATCTGCAATCAGTTTGTCAGCATACTTCTTCAGCACTGGCACCTGTTTATGAATTTGCTTGTACATTAGAGGCTGGGTGAACATCGGTTCATCCATTTCATTGTGCCCCCTCCTACGGTAGCAAACCTACAACAGGAAATATTGTTTCTGTTGGCAGGAAAAAATGTAAAATGCAATCTTTCCATTTCATATTTTTACAGAGATTTTAGAAGGTTTTAGGAGGTATAAAAACAATCAGATTCCTGTGGACCTATTACTGTTTTGCTTTGCTTAAATGAAGAAATTAAAGGCCATTAAAATCAAAGTATGTTTCTTTACTGGGTCTTCTAAGCCACATAAAAATAGAGTAGCACAGAATTCACAGAATGAAAAAAATCAAAACCTACCAAGTCAACCACCACATCTTTATTGAATGTGTTTCGCCATTCTGCAGCTACACTGCACACATACATCACTGCTTCAGGGTCATCAGCATTCACATGAAAAATGGGAGCATTGACCACACGAGCAACATCAGTAGGATATGGAGATGAACGGGCCATACGGGGGTCTGTGGTGAAGCCAATCTAAAAGTTCCAGAAACTTCCATTAAAATAAGTTGGGCATCACCCCCTACTTTGTTTTAAATGTTTCAGATTTTAATTTAATAGTCATTTAGACAGCAGTAGTATCAGCTTTTCATTTTGGCTAGCTAGCTTCATTTTGCTCCCTTAAAAACAAAACAAAGCAAACCCTTAATTCACAAATTGAATGAAATAAATATAGGTAATAAAGTAGTGTTCAGTAAGAGTTGCTAGATACTATGATAATTTTCAGAAACATCCTAATCATTCTAATGAACATAGGAGATAATGCACCCAGCTAATGAAAATAAGAATAAAACCGAATACACTAGCAACTATTCAGAAGACAAATTGACTGGAAAATGCTCTACTTGTTACCTGGTTGTTGACCACAACATGAATAGTGCCATTTGTGGTATAAGATGGCAGGTCACTAAGATGAAATGTCTCATAAACCACTCCTTGTCCTGCAAAGGCAGCATCCCCATGCAATAATATGGACATAACCTAAAGGGAGAATTATACACACATATATTAGAAAGCAAAACGGCAATTTAATCCTCTCAGCAGGATTTCTTTGCTCTATATTTCTGTAATGCTTACAAAATAGAACTGTCTTTTTATAATAAACCAGAGACTTCTCAGCATTCTGCTGTCTTTGCTTAGTTCACAAATGAAAGAAAGTTTAAGCCTATTTCCTGAAGTTACCCTTGAGGTAGCATGTTAAAAACCTTATCTAGTTCAACAGGTGATATATCCCTTTTGTGTAAGAGGAAAAGAGAAAGACTCTGTGATACAAAACTACCAGTAAATTATTTTTATTAAAAATATGAAAAGCTACCAGTAAGTGTTACTACTACAAACAGTATTTACCTTCTTCCCTGCTGTATCCCCCCGATAAAACTGTTCAGCTTTTGTTTTCCCTTGCACAACAGGATCAACTGCTTCCAAGTGAGAAGGGTTAGCCATCAGGGATAGAGTGATTTTCTTGTTTGTTGCCCGGTTGATCCTCTCATGGTACATTCCCAGATGATATTTTACATCCCCAGACCCCTAACATGCAAGATGCAATCACAATTCAGGAATGTCATTTATATCAGCTACATCCTATTGACTACGCCAAAAAGTTGTGCTTTCAGTCTGAAAAATGCATCTAGTGAACTGTACATCAATATGCACTATGGGCATGACACCATAATTTCAAACTGCAGCATTGTTCCTATTTTATTTTTGGATAAATATTAACAAAATATTGACACTCATTTCATTTATATAAAACAAAGAAAGATGCTTAGGGATTGCAAACTCAGTCAAATGACCTGGAACTTAACTATCTATAATCATTTCCGAGATACCTTCTCCAAATTAGAGGTAGACTATAGTCTTTAAATTTGTTAAGAAATTTCACCAAATCATATTGCTCAAACTACAAAAGAAGACACGCATTTCAGCATCTGACAATGCTCGTCATAATAAATGAGCAAAATGACTAAAACACTACCTTGAATGTTGACCTATCTACATAGATCTGTTGAAGAAGCATCTTACCTCATCAGCTGCTTCAAGTTTAGGATCAAACTGACAGAAGATCTGCTCCAGCTCTTTTCGGATTACATTAGCCAACACATTCAGTCTACCTCTAAAAAAATTCCAAACACAGTTATGTCTCAAAAATGGTAATAACAGAGTTAACAGCATGAAGCTTATAAAATCAGCAAGCCACTCTGTCAGCAATTCACAAGAAGTTCACTTCAAACTTTTGAACCTGAAACTCTGCATTTAACCCTTCTTCCAATTGCGAAGTTCCTCCAATGCATTCTGGCAGACGGTTTGTAACACCCTGTTACCAAAGTAGAGGTGATGACTTTTGCAGATATCTAACAGTCTTAATATAATGATATTAATAATTAATTAAAGGCAGATTACAAAAGTAAGTTTAATACTATCTTGCCAAACCGTCTCAGTTCTAGACTCTATGCAATGGGATAGATACCATGGCTGCTGCCCCATTTGCTTGCAGCTTCAAAGTACACTGAAGTGAGTTTTGCTAGCATTTACCTGTGAAGCCTATAGCCTCTCACTGACAGGTATTTGTTACAGTTCTGTGTTTCCATTACTTGCTATGTCTGACTCTTGCTACCCTAGACGCTCTTAATATCAACTTCCTTAATAAACTTCTAGAACCCAAAATTTGTTTTAAGACAATAAGCCCATTTGCTGGGAGTTTTCCATCAACATTACCTATGAGGCATTCCCATTATAACATATTCAATTCCCATTTCACTGGATTTATCAATGATGGTCTTAAGTGCAGGAATCATTACTTCACATCCTTCCAAACCAAATCTCTTCTCAGAAGACCACTTGCGAGCAAGGAAGTCTTCAAATCTTTGCCAAAAAGGAAAGGAAAGAAAACATAACCAAAACAAGAGACAGTGTTTGTATTAAGATGATGTAACAAAATCTTATTTGTTGTCAAACATCTTTTAGCAAATAAAATTACATTACAAAGTTTTAAAACATATGTGAATACATGCCTTTAGGCCTCTGGAAACAAGCCACATGTAGGGAGGAGACACAGGAGAGAATTAAGTCATCTTTCTCCTCTATCTGGGAAGTATTTGCCGGGACTTTGAAACAATTCAGACAGGAAGATGAGTCTCCACCTCAGACATAATTCACTTCCCAAGTTAAACTCTGCTCCTTCCCATGTACACAAAATGTATACTGCCTACTGGGAAGGCAGAGCGACAGCAAAGAAGTCTCTTCTATGGACTGAAGAAAACAGAACAGAAAACCTGCATCTTCTGGAAATTAAATGCCTGTAGAAAACCACAGCAGAAAGCACGCCTACTTCATAGGTCCTATTCAACAGCAGGGCTCCTCTCAGACCATGTGATGTAACAGCTGGTGACATGCCAAAAAAAACTAGGACACTGGTATCTCTGCCTCAGCTTCAGCTGGAGAAAGATGTCAATCCTAGACAGCTCTATGTTCTTTCATTCTTTAATGCATTTGGGCCAGAGGCAATGTGAGTGTTTAAAAAAGTACCTTTTAACAAATGTTGAAAGGATTATATGTTGTAAAGCTTGGGGATACCAAAGGCAAAGAAAATACATCTTCATGAAAATAACTGTATTTGTTAAGTCATTTGTGCAATGCCTCAACTCATAACACTCCCATAATCCATTAATACTTGGTCTATTCCTCACTTAGAATGCTGACATTTACCTCTTTAGATTGAAGTCCTAAAAGCAGCGAAATGAAGAGTTGCTGACTTTCCTTAGCTTGCCCATCAATACCCTTACAATTCAACCATCCAAGCAACAAGCCAGACACTCAGCTAAGCTATGCTATCAGAATTCCTCAGGGAAGTCTGATGGGCTATGCCAGTTTATATAAATTGCAAGTGAGGTCCCATGTGAACAGCAAGTCCTACATGACAAATCAAAGTGGTGTACACACCGTTTCCTTCCTCACTGCTGCAGCAAGCCAGTACTGGACATGCAGAAAGTTCATTATTTGAGGCTAACTGCCACTACTACAGAACTACAATGTGTCACAGTCACATCTGTGACATCTACCTTCTTTCTGTTCTCCTCCCCATCCCACCTGGGGAGGGGAAAAGGGACGGGGGTGAGCAGGCAGCTGGGTGGGACTGAGTTAAGTGGCTGGCCCCAAACCATGACACATTGTTTACTAATGCATCCACACAGTAGCTCAAAGATATACAGCGAGTACTTTTACAGGAGGACTAGTTAAAAATGACCCTTTGTTCAATAACATACACTGACCAGCACAAAGGATGAGAAATCCTACTTTAAAATTCAGTTTCAAGTACTGAACTATGTAGTACTTGGAATGAACATTTTTGAAAATGGTATTCTTGAGCAAAATTATTACTATATGCTTTACAAAACCACAAATCTCAAGAGCACAACCAGAAATTTGGCAGAAGATGAATGTTTGGCTCCTTCATGCTTCTAGAAACCCCAGATCTTTCCACAGCTTAGGCAGGAATGAAAGCAGAATTCTTGCCACAAGATAAATAGAGATGCTGAGGTCTTGTTGAAAAAACTTACTCCACTTGACCACTAAGTGACTTTTTTTATTTCTGTTTAAATTAAACTCTTAATGAGATAATCCTGCTATAATATTGGCAAACAAAATATCTGGCAAAAATATCTTCCAACAACTTCAATAAGCGTTTAATTTTTAAATCTTTTAAAATAGAAACATAGTGAAAAAATGTATTTTTATAAATTTCTAACTCTCGTGTTTATCAAAGGATATACAAACTGTTTCAAATTTTAAGAACTAGAATAAATCATATGCCTGAGAATACATTCTTGTCCTAGGGGCAAGACAGTAATTCAGTCTCTGGATCATAGTATTTCCATACAGATTGCCACAATGGGAGCAATCAATAAGCTGTTTCCAAGCATGCATTCATGTATTGCAGAGATCAAAACTCCTGCTGCCAGATCATACAATCATAGAGCACATCTTGGCATACCGCAAAAGGAAAATGGAAAAAACAGGACTTGAAATCACATTATGCCTGTCAAATCCAGTCCCATCCTGGCACAGCTTCCCAAAGAGACTGTTACCACCACAGCAAGTCAAACGATGCTCATGTCAACACTTCACCCATAGAATCATAGAATGGGTTGGGGGTGGAAGGGACCTTAAGATCATCTGCTTCCAACCCCTCTGTGATGGGCAGGGACACCTCACCCATCTAAAAATTCTTCCTGAGCTGACCACTGGGACAGATTCCTTTCATCATGGTGCTACAAAGATGCACAGTAGATAGAATATAGCAAAAGATCAGTATCTAGTGTTGTTCTGACACCTATTTTCTGAAACAAATTATGAATCTCTAACACAGATGCATAATACTAGTCTGTTGAAACATTTTTTTTCCCTAGTTTATCTCTGCAAGCCAATGAAAACATTGCCAGATATGCCACTAAAGGCTGCACACGTGTTACAGAACAACTTACATTTTAAGGAAACGGAATACTAACATTCACTACACATACCCTGACCCCACCTCACAGCACACACTTCCCTTTGATATCCTAGCCAGATTAAGTACACTCAGTTGATTTCACTTAGACTCTTCACCTCCACCTCAGCAATTTACCACAGCAGCTTACACCCAGCAGCCATAAAGCAGTACCAAGTGCCACCCCCACATACCTCATTGAGCGCACCAGCCTTGCTAACAAAGTCCTTTTTTCCTCATTAGTAAACTTCATAACTCCCGGGGTCTCAAACTTCTGCCGGATCCATTGGCACTGCTCCACATCATTGATGAACATAAACTCCAAGCCAATGTGCTGGCAGTAGGTATTCTAGGATGTGAAAGCACCAACACATAGGCTTTGGAAGTTAACGAGCCATGAAGAAACAAATACATTTTTCAAAATACATTTTCTGCATATATTATTCCTCTGAAAGCTATCTTGTCTTCTTTCTCTTCCACTGTATCTTCCCCACAGTAATCCTATACGCAAACAAATTATTTTACTGAATCTAGTTCTGTGCCGGAAAGCTTTCTCTACAAGGTAACATTTCAAAATTTTGAATCTGGAAGATCCTCATTTGGTTATATATTCAAGATAGGTCAATAAACTTGCCTTAAACTGGCATATTTCACTTAACTCACGACTGTTCTTGCAGGTGTAATAGTCTTTTCTTTAGATGCACCAGCAAGGATTTCATGACATTCATCAAAATTTACCCTGTCTATTTCAAATGCCACCTGAAATCAAGCCATAAAGACAATGAGAAGACAGCTATGAAGCCTCATGCAAATTATCTGGTAACTGTCAAGTTTCAGAAGACTGGAAGTCTCGAAAAAGAAGCCAAGCAGCTGAGAGCAGAGAAAGGGCAGGGAAAAAATGCAGACATTTCAGCAGTTTTATCTGCCTGCTGCATTTTTTCATTTTCTTTTTCTTATCTCAGAATATTTCTCCAGAAAAATGTGTCCAAGTCAAAGTCAACAGAACTAAGACCCAATTTGAGTTTGATCTGAGACAAGCCCACACTGAACACATAAGTGTGTGCTCTCTACTGCCTCTAAAAAGGAATTTAGTATTAACTTTAATTAAAAAAAAATAAAAATCCAAAGCTCTGAGAAGAGGCAAACCAGAGGTTTGCTTCTCGTTGTTCAGTTCCTTGAGGTTTTTAGATTTTGCTATTCATTTTGCCTGTTTATTTGCACATGACAATTTTCAGGGTTACCTCCTGAAAACTGCTCCACAGGCATGCAGTGCAAAAACCAGAAAGCAATTATAGAGCTTAACTGTGCAACAGAGACATGACTTAACAAGCTACCATGCATCAGCTAAGCTGATGTAATAGTCAGACGTGCAAGTCAGTACATCCTCTAACACTTGCAACAGGTCAAAGCCATGAACTCTTACATGCTTTTATTTTTACATTCTTATAACTCAGTTCTGTATTTCATCCTTTAAATTATCTCCTCACTCCTAGTCCTTTTTACTTCTACGGATTTCATTACTGTGCAACAGAAATATCTACAACTTCAGTATTTCAACACCCTGGAAAAAGGACAATCAGAAATATCCAATACTTACTAGCTCAGTAGTTTACAAATTCATTACCATTCCTACTCACTGTTTTGCTATTTGGAGTTCCCCTCTAATTATATTTATTCCTTCTAATTATTTTTGCTTTCAATTATTTTAGCTTTGGCTTCTTCACATGGCATAACCACATCACCTGTCAGATAATGAAACTCTAGAAAAAGGACTGAGGTTCGAAAACAAGGATCATCACCATCTACAAGCCACAGATGGGCTTTCATGAATTTAGTATCCATACCTCATATTTTCACCTAGGTAGAAGCATCATTAAAGCAAGGGCTCTGAGAGCAACCCCTGCGCATCCTGAGTACAAAGGCGCAAAGGTGTTTTATCTGTCATAGAACATTTAAAAGACAAGTTCTAAAGGCTCTATTCCTTTGAAACAATGTCAGCTCTTTACAGAACTAGGGCCCAAATCAGTATTCTACCATATTCATCTCTTTTCTACTCATTCTTAATCTATGTATTTCAGATATGCAGGCAACGAAACCAATGGTGCTGCCATCTCTAGAAACAGTGTAAGGGTTGTTTTTAACATCAGTTGGATTCCTTACATGTCTATTAATAACTGACAAATGGTAAGTTTATGACTGACTGGAAAATGCTCACTTCTCTTTGGATGAAAAACAATCACAAATCACAAAATGTCCCACTGACCTCCAATCGTTTGATGATCTCTCGCAAAGAAAGACTGTTCTCATTTCCTCCTATGAAAGTGGTTGTGGGCAGCTGAAAGACTTTGTCCAAATCTGATTCATGCAAACCATAAAACCCTACGACAGGTACGTTACCAATATGTGAAGCAGGGCAGGAGACAAAAAGGAAACCAGCATTGTTTTTCAAACCACCATGAATTAAGTTTAGTAAAGCAATATCAAGAAAGAAGGTAACAGATTAAAAATTTAAAATGTGAATATTCTGGAGGCATCCACTAGTCTGAAATGTTTTCATTAAATAGTTATTATTTGATTAGAAGTACAAAACCATTCTTTCTTAAATGCTCAGACAGAATAACTGAAATTAAAATCACCCAAACCTTTTTATATTTTTTACAAATATGCCATCAAATCCCCATATTATATCTTCCACTTCACTGTTTAGTAAAATAACTACCTGTAATGGTTGTGGTTTCTTCCTTGCTCTATCATGAGCAGCAAACACAAAGAACCACTTTTCGCAGACAGAACCAGTTAGTGGGAAGCATACTAGACTAATTTATACAACATTAATGGATAGACTAAAAGAAAACACAGAACTTGTTCAATGTTACACTGCGCAAACACTCTGGTATACCTTCCAAGATATCTCTGTTCACCTTCTTTCTCTTTATAGGAAGTTTGAAATAGCCATGTAATGACCTGTACAGCTCTATTTCCCAATCAGCAACCCCTTATAAAGCAGACACATTTCCACACATGCACCCCCAACTCCTAAAAGAAAGGCTTTTAAGCGTATTGTCCCATCTTGATTTCAACACATCTGAACAACTTCTGGATGAGAATATGGTTTAAGAAAATATTTAACTTAACTATTATGCAGTTTCAAAAGCCAAAATATACAAGAGATAAGACTGAAAGACTGGTATCATTGCAAGTTAAAGGCTTTGCATGGTAAAGTTTAATCTAAACGTGTTAAATAAAGAAAGGAAAAATAGCTTCTTATAATTGTAAGAAGCAAATCTATAAAACTTACAGTAACATCACATACAGCTATAGAAACTTACGAATACATAAAAATTATATATGTGCGTGTGGACATCTAAAACTTAAAAATAGCTTCTCTACTTTTAGTTTTGAACTCTTTATCTTGGTTCCAGATAAGCTGTAGGCATCCACTTTAATACTGTATGACAGAGATAAGCCTGCATGTAACGCTTAAATCAATATAGAATAGTGATCCTTATTTCCTGTAAAATAAATTTTCTGATGATGAAAGCAAGGAAGCAATTAAAAGGTGAAATAATAATGGAACTTAGCATTTAGAATTGAAGTCAGGCCCTAGACCTGTGTTACCATCACTTTTACTATACAGCGCTGTCAGTTATAACATATTTTGTGTTATAAAAATAATATATTTTAAAATGGCGCATTTTGGATTTAATAATATTTTAAGAATATATTAAAATGTTAAACCTGGAGTGGCCAGAAGATGCGTCTGTGTACTGCTATTTCTCCTTTTTTGTACCATAGTAAATTTTTCCAGCACAAAATGTATGTAATTTTTAGAGAGAGAAGAGAAGGAGAAGCTGGGAGGGACACAGGGGATGACAGGGGCTTTAGTGTCTTTTGAAACCAAGCAGTGCTAACATCCTATTTTTTTCTTTTCTTTTGCTGATTTTCTCTGACTTCATAGGCTTTTCATGTTCTGCCATGCATAAACCAGAACACGTACAGGAGTGATCTGGGCACACACAGAACATCTGTGCTTTGTACAACAGCACTGCATATTTACTGAAGCATCACCTCATGTTTAAAGAGATACAACTTCGTCAAAATCCAAGAGTTCCTGAAAACAATTCTGTAACTTGAATCATGCAGTAGGAACATCTGCAACTAGCTGCATTCTTAGAAGCAACTCCCAGAAGAAACTTCCTACCAGAAGGTTTCTCAAAAAAAACCCCAGATGACATGACAAAAAAAATGCACAGAAAAAACAAATACTAAAATACTTTCTGTACTACCAGAAACCTTTCGTAAGTTTTCTGCCTGGAACATTCAAGGATAAACAACATTTAAGATCCTTCCCTTTTTCGTGGTGCCAAGACTATGTTAGAAATGTTTTCCCTCACTAACTGAACTATCACCTCAGTCACACTCTCAGACACATCCCCCCTTCTCATTCAGAGTCTAGCATGTTTCTCCTATGCTCATGAGCTTCAGTATGATGCCTTCTGGTGAGTCACAATGCTCTGTACTAAACTATCTGCACAGTTTAAAGAAATCTGTACTGACGTGCTAGCAATCTCCCATGCTCCAAGCAAATTATATTTGCTCAGTAAATGTCTGATGTATTTTCTAGTAAGTATTTTCCTTTAATCAAAGCTGACAAACTTCAAAAAGAACCCCTGATTTGTGTAAGCACCTCTCTATTTAGTCTTAAGCACGCCACTGCCTTGATATGATAAAGGGTCAGAACTGCTTCTTTTCCTACCACCAGAATTAGAAAATAAAGCAGCAAAGAGGCAGTAGAGGTACTTAAAAGTAAAATTAAGCAGAATGTGTTTTCTCTAGTACTTGCACTATGTTTTATGCCCTGTCCAAAAAGCTTCTCTACATATAAAAATAAAATTGATTCAGTGTCTTTACCAAGTATAAAACCATCTTTTTAGCATACCAGGTAGATTGAAGAGTACAGAAAAATCAATCTGATGGGTTTTTATTCAAGCAGAGAGAGCAAAGAAATCGATCAGTGCAATCTCTCAAAGCCATGCCCTCTTAGCAAACTGAACAACCTTTGCAAAAGCAGACCCCAGTGTATTACACTCTTCCAGCTGTAAATTAAAATGATCGCCACTGAATTACATACACGAGTCAAGAATTCTACACTTTCCATGTTTTCTTCTGATAACTTCAAACAGACTTCTTCAGGTTATACAGAACGAAACAGTATCAGAAGCTAGAATCCAAATTTGGTATGAAATGTAGTTCCTCTATCTAGTAAGTTGGTTTTATTTGGTTTTCCTATTGACTAGCCTTCAGATGTCCCCAGTCAAAACAAGTATCAAGCATAATGATACAAAAGTAAATTAGATTACCAGAATCTTAGCCTAATGTACTGATTAGCATTAATTTCTAGTATGGCTCAAAATCATAAGATCTGGGGTTTATAAAGTGTTTATAATCATCATTCATTAGAGGGTGAATTCACAGGTACCTCACCTCTGATCTGAGTAAAAATTCCATCGTCCTGAAATCTGAGCCTCTTTACAGATGCCAAAGAAACTATTTCATGATACAAGCAAGTAGAAAAGGCAGAAGCTTCCCTGGAATGTCTTATTACATCACCTCAGCCCAATGAAACAAACGAGACAAACAACCATTGCAAATAACAAGGCATACAGTGCACGCACCAAGTTTATCGATTGTAGTGATTAAGTCAGATGGAACAAACGAATCCAAGTCTGCATCCAGAATTCCAAGGGGATCCAGCTGAGCCACATGATGGCCACGGATCTGAAATAAAGTGAGAGAAAAGTAAAATCACACTAACAAAAAATCACACTAACAAAAGTCAGACAAAGGGAAAAAACCACTGTATATCACTCCATGGTATGTATATCAGTCATGAATTCAAATAAACAAACACCACTAATGCCATGAAAGACTCGTATTTCCCAAGTTTTTCCAGAAGAACATAAGCATATATTTCCATAAGGAAATAAGCACAAGTTGTTATAAACTAGTGTCTTACATTAATATATAACATTCCTACAGAAGAAATAACTGATTCAATAAAGCCACAAATAAAACATACTTTTTTAATCTCTCTTGTGTGTGACTCTCATATATCAAATTTAAAGCTTTTTATAAATGAATATGTGAATATTTTCTCTTTAATGCTTTTCTTTTTAAGGACAAATTCAGATCACCTGTGTAGAATTTCATTTACACTACTAGTATTCTAATTGTCTCTGAAAAAATATATCTATAAACTGCAATATTAAAAATGAATTGCACCACACAGTACTAGAGTGTGGTTAAAGCATGGCTCATCAAGAAGTGACTTGCAAAAGCATTATTCAAATGTTCTGTATTTGTAGGAGAATTCATAACAAAATGCTTTCCACTCATAAGCAAACAAATACGGCATCTTTTTTAGAACCACCAGCCCTGTAAATTCAGCACGGCCATTGAGATTCTTTGCATCTCATGAATCACCAGTAATAAAACTCTGACAGGCCAAATAATGCCCATGGCAACATCTGTGCCACCTTATTGTTTACCACAAGCAAAGTCTATCTGACTGGAACTAAGCAAACAATTCTGTCTCAAGCATCATCAACAGAAAAAGAATTCACCTCCCCAAGCTACATCTGTTCCGCAGTATTAGTAGGAAGAGGAAGAAGATTAGCAAGAACACCAAAACCCAGATGTCCTGGGTTCAGCAGTAGCAGTCATTTTTTCTCCTTCTTAGTAGCTGGTGCAGTGCTGTGTTTCTAACTTTAAGTCTGGGAACAGTACTGATAATACCGATGTTTGTAGCTACTGCTTAGAATGTTTAGACTGACCAAGGACTTCCTGAGCCACATGCTCTGCCCTGGGAGGAGGGGAAGCCAGGAGGAAGCAGAGGCAGGACACCTGACCCAAACTAGCCAAAGAGGCATTCCATACCATAGCACGTCATGTCCAGGATGTAAACTGGGAGATACCCGGAAGGGCTAGCTATCTCTGCTCGATCGGCGAGTGGTGATTGTATTCTCTTCCCTTGTTATTTCCCTTATCATTGTTATTATTGGTGGTAG
>WYDI02027110.1:25521-41418 GCA_009867235.2 Psittacus erithacus | reverse complement strand
AGGAGAATCTGCTCCAAGATTTTGCCAGGCACAGAGGTGAGACTGGCTGGTCTGTAATTCCCCGGGTCATCCATTTTCCACTTCTTGAAAATGGGGGTTATATTTCTCTTTTTCCAGTCATTGGGAACTTCACCTGACTGCCATGATTTTTCATTTGGGCATCACTTGTCCCTCTTGTTTTTATTCTTCTCTCTCTCCCCTTTTCATGACAATTATTATTACTGTTGTTGTTGTTATCTTTGGTATTATTAGTATCATTGTTAGATTTTACTTTCTTTTGTTTCAATTATTAATCTGCTCCTATCTCAGTCCATGAGTTTACCTTTTTCTGATTGTCCTCCCCATGCCCCTGTGAGACAGAGGGGATGGGTGAGTGAGCAAACAGCTGGTGGCTGGGGTCAAGCCACAATGCATGGAAAGATTATTTTATCTTTAATTCCAGAAGCAACAGTTATCTTAAATATTCTGTGTAAATATTTTCTGCATATAAATCCCGTTAGATTATTTTCTCACTTTTTTTCCTCTTCCTCTTTTCCCTTCAAAAAGGGAAATACATGGTTCTAAAATGCCTAAAATTTTAAGGGATAGGAAGAGCTATATTTTTCAACATCTAATTTAAAAATTAATACAGGTCTCAAAAAAAAAATAAAAAAAAGGCTCCTACTGAACAAAACAGTATTGCTGCATGCTCTTCTCCGGCATCACACTTTTAACTCAACATCTATTTTGAAAGCTGCTTACTGTATCCCCTTCTTTGTTGCTAATTTTAACTGCATCATCCCGGCACTGAACTTTCCTTCTTTACCACACCAAATTCTCTCATCTCATCTTTCAAAGCTCCTGCAGCCACTTCACTCTCTTCCACTATCAGATTTGGCATCTAGCTCGTAACACCAGCTGCCCTCATCCACTTACTGAATTTCCCAAACAAGCACTTGTTCACAAACTCCATGGTGCCCAGACACATGGAAAGTATTCTCCCATGGCAGTACCACCAAAACTACAATCCTCCTTTAAACCTACAAAAAACCCCAACACACATACTCTTCTTTCCTCAGTTTGCATTTTCAGCCAATTGGCAATGGTTAGGCTACTAGTATGCTGAATCCCCTGTATATTAGCATCATTTCCTATCTACCTGTATTCACTTGTCATTTCTCATTTCACAGATTCAGAGCTTATTACAACACTGATTTCCTCCTGCATCAACACCCTGTCTATGTTTAGGGCTCCAAGGCAACTGCAGGAACATAAATACTATCAGGACCATTATGAAACCAGATTAGGTTCCTGCAAAAGCTCAGAGCAACTGGGACAACACTGACAGAGTTAATATATTGTCTGTATACATAATTCTCTCTAAGACATAACAGCACTAAACCCACTACGTAGACACCATGTAATTTTGCAAAACCTGGTAAGATTGCAAGACGCTGTAACGGTAAGAACTGGGAGGTCACCATGGCACTTAAGACCTAATGTCTGTGCCCATTCTGATAAAAATTGTTATACTGTCTACCTTATTCCACACAAGTCTCACCCTCTACTACCAAACTTCTGCACACATACGTCAGGGGTGGACGCTCATTCCTAAATGGTTACCTACCCACATTTAAAGTGCTTTGAAAAGACTTGAGAGAGAAGGGGACAATAGAAACGTTCTTCTCAGTTGTCGTGGTTTAAGCCCAGCCGGTAATTCAGAACCACAGCAAGCTTCTTAAGCACATTCTTTCTTCCTAATACATCTGCCTGGAGAATGTATAGATCTTTCTTCTAGCAGCTAGCAATAAGCATATAGCAAAATACCAACAGTTTCTCAGAGAGATTTGAAAATAGATGCAAATGGTATAATATATAATAGCAAGAAAGAGCTTTAAAGTGATACCAGTCACTTTCCTCCAGTTCCATTTAAATTTCAAAATGGGCCAGAGCCATATCTCAAGTCGTAACTACTCAATACGCAATCTGTAAGAGCAGATATGGGCTATGTCACTCCTGTGAAGATATAAAGATCATGGGTGAAGAAAACAGAACCGTTATCACAGACATTACTCCCACCTCATAAAAAAGTAATCCCTCCTTTTTCATGCAGGTATGAAACAAAAATGGACAAAGCCACCAACCATGAAATTCCAGTCAGATTTCAGTTACAGATTAATCTGACCAACAAAACTTACTTCTTCCTAGTTCTTTTGTACACACTGCTCTTTAGCACAGATGTCAGCTGTCAGCAGATTAACAAATCAGAGACCACCAGCATGATCATAGACCATTCCAGTCCACTCAGCCTTTAGACTGTCAGACAAAAATCAGCACACAGGACAACAGGTCAGAAGGCAGAAGCAGGATTGTTTCACTCTGCTATGTTTCCTAAATCAACCCTGAAATGAAAACAGTGATTGGCAAGGAATCAAGCTAAGCTAAGGGCAATCTAAAGGAAGACAGTAATTTAATCTCTACCAGAGGTCAAAAATAAGAAAGCAGCAGCGAACCAAAACAACCACCTGATAATCAAACACCAAAGCACCATGAAAATGTTGGATGTAAATGAAAGCCCTATGCAGCCAAAAATTTCTGCAGCTGTTCTGCAGTATGGCACCTGTGTCTCAAGCTACAAGCTAGCTTCCACCTTGGCACTTCAACTTTAGAAATGACCTAATGTCAATTACAGGTTTCTAGAGGGTAATAGAAACAAATGGAAAAGAGACAGCAAGACACATCTTATAGTGAAGTGTTTATCCAGATCACCGGATAAACTTTCAAGATCACTTTAAACATAAGTATATTGCACAGGCTAGTATCATATGAAGAAGTATTCTCCTTATATTGCCAGTATGTGTACTGACTTTCTTAACACACGCATGAAGTCTTGCTACCAATGCTGACAAACGTTTTTTATGCTCTTCAGAGTCAGTCATTAATATGTCTGGTCCATATTCCACAAGAATGCTCCTTCATCCACTGTCATGGTAATTTTCTCCTACATTCCCCATACAACTCACCCTTACAGCTCTTCTTAAGACTGAGTAATTCTAATAAAACAAGGCTGACAGTGAAAACAATGGATGAAGATAATCAACTATCTTCAAAAGCCTGTCACAGACAATTGAAACTAAAGAGGCATGGAATAAAATAAGGTGACTTCAAGAATTTATATCCCCACATGCTACACGCTTCTTTTCTTTCCAGCACTGAATGCCCAATACTGCATAAAGAAACAAAATTTTCCACCCAAAAGAGCTGACCTGGAGGAAGTCTGTAAGTTGTGCATTCACCACAAGGCACACACTGTAAGTCTTGGGCAATGGAGGCATCTCCATGCAACTGAACTACCTGATACATTACTCTGCCCTCAAAAAAAACACCTTCCATGGGTACCAAATGACCACCGTATCATCATCAGACTCTAGGGTACCACAGTGTTGTAACAGAGCAACTGGGAAACATTCGGAAGGGGTCAGTTTTAGTCCTATGCCCCTGCTCATAAGGCACGGTCAGGTCCTTCCACGGCTACCTAGCAAAACTTTTCCACGCCAGTGTCCTGTTCACCTTAGCTGCGACCAGAGACCAGAGCCAGCTAGGCTGCCACGGTGCTCCCAGCTACGACGGCGCTGCGGCACCGCCGGAGCCCGAGCCAGGACGGCTACCTGCCCCCCTCACTCTCACCTGCGGCGCCCCGCCGGAAGGCCGAGCTCCGGGGCGGGGCCGGCCCGGCCCGGCCCGGCCCGGCCCGGCCCGGCCCTGCGGCACGACCCTCCCGCAACCGCGCGGCAAGCGGCTCCCGCCCCCCTAGGAGCCCGTGCAAGGGACGGTGACCCCGACCGCCTCGCACGCTCACACAGGCCGGGCCTGGCTCCGCAGCGCCCACCAGAGCCTGGCCGCCGCCAAGCCGAGACAAACCGGTTCCGACCTGGCAGCCAGGCCCGCAGCCCCGCGCCGGCGCTGACAGACCTGCGGGAGCGGAGGGCTCCGGCCCATCCGTGGACAGCGGCAGCAACGCCCGGCGCGCAGGCCGCGCCGCGGAACCGGGGACTCTGCGGGGCGGGAATCGCTACCTGCGTCACGTGAAGTGCACGCCGCAACGGCCGCGGCGCCCGGTGCGCGCGGTGAGGTCACGGCGAGGCGGGGCCGCGGGGCGCTGTCCGCAGCACCGCGGCCGGCGGGAGAGGCCGCCGGTCCCCTACTAAGGCCACGCCCCCTGCCCGTCAGCGCCGCCGCCATGTTCGGGGCGGGGGTCTCCCCGGCCCGGGCTGGGACGAGGTGCGAGGCGGGAGAGTGACTCGGTGCTGGTGCACTCCAGCAAGGAGCCGGGCGCTCCTCGAAGCGCCGTGGATGCTTCAGTCACCTCTCCCAGCATACAGGGAAAGCATTGCTGTGCTGGATGCTGCCCCAGCTGGGGTGTGTGACCCACCTGCCATGGGGTGTCTACAACAGGGTATATACCTGGCAGGAAGGAAAACAGGATAAAATGAACATCCATCTGCATGATTTCCAGTGGATTGTAAAGAAAACTGGTGATAGAAGCCAGCACCTTTGCCACCACACAGTGTGAGGCATTGCAGGGACATAGGAGATTATCCCAGGCTTGAAGACAGTGTGCTACACCTTCCTCATGTTAAGACATATAAAGATGTCAGCACAAAGAAAGTAATTGCACTTGACGTTAATGGCAAAGGGTAGCATTAAACCATATGTGTACGTATAAAGTCCTTTGGTGATCCCTGCCCTACAGTTTTCATTAAAAATAGAACATAAGTATAAACAAAAGCACCGGTCAAATGAATAGCTATGAAGGGAACATGTAAGAAAAATGCATCTAAAGGGCAAGTTGTTCACACAACTCCTGTACAGGGATGACTGGAAGTTTCAGAAGGGAGATGTAGAGCATTCCAAGGACACTCACACTTTCTCTCCAAAATTTGTAAATAAAGTAGAATGAAAGTCGTAGACCTTAACAACATGATTGGAACTACGTTTGAGGCATTTTTGTTTGAGTTATTGCCCCAGGTTATGTGGCCAAATACAAAAAGCAAGACAATAGAATTTCAGGTGTTCTTTGCTGGCAGAATTTTAATTTATATCTTTAAAGTCTTCTTTTCTCCTGGATGTCTTCAAATTACAAATATCCATTTTCTGTAATAATTCAAAGCGCAACATATTTGTTATTTACCTGCTCTTAATCGAGTTACACAATACATACAACCAAGGTCAGTCGTCTAACAGACACATATATTTCAGGTAAATATTGACACCACCACATAAATACCAATGTTTGATAATTCCCTGGGTAAATAAAAAGATATGAATAATGGGGAAATGGGCACACCTCGACAGGAAGGAGGAGAGAAGCTATAATTTGATTTGTGCTGAGCATGTGCTACAAAAATGAGTTTGGCAGGGCCAGCTGGGTAGAAATGGGAAGCAAAAACCTCAGGAAGGAACACAACGGGCCCCATCTGGGACTTCAGCTCCTAATGGTCACACAGATTTTCATGAGGCTTATTGGTTATTGTGGCTATTGATTTAAGTAGAATTCATTTCTTCTAGACAAAACACAAAAAAAACCACAACAGTAATACTCACATAAATAAATCAAAAGCCCTATTATCATCTCAGCAGTTTCCCTAGCAGCTGTGCATCTTCGAGGAGCTACTAAATACTGCAAAGAGAAGGTGTGAATGGTTGTGTGTTAACATTTTTGGATACAGTATTTAGTGCAGGGCACAGACTGCGCAGAGGGATGGCCCTGAAAGCCCTGCAGGACAGGGAGGAGATGGCCCCGCAGGCTGGGGGAGCCCATTATCTCGCCCCCCCCTCCCAGTGAAGTGTGTGCTGAACCGGTTACTAGCAGCTGGCCAGATGCTGGTTGAGCCTTCTGGCAAGTGGTGAAATATTGTGAAATGCTGCAGCTACTAACTGAGTTTTAACCTTATTAGGAGCAGACAGAAGCCATGTTTAGAGCAATCATGTTATGCTGACTGAACATAAATTCAATTAAAATCTACAGTGAGGACAAGCAGACCTCCCCTTTTCTTCAGAGGGAAACCTACATGTCAAGTCTCACTTTTAATACCATTGCAGTGAACAGGGTAAATATGCTTTGATAGACACCAAGATGTTGCAGTATGTTTTAAATCCTTGTGTTGTTCCCTGAAGCCTTTGCCCAAATTCACAGAATTTATGTTTCGCTGCTTCTCTCCTCTTTTCTCTTCCCTTCCCTTCTCACACAATGTGAATTTGTGTGCTTGAAACAGCAAAATTCTGGTTTATTGTGCTCTGGAGCAACTCCCAGTTCCCCAACACTTATTTCAACTGGAATTCCTCCTGTTTCTCTTACTGCTGCTGGCTTTTCTTTATTCAGTGTCTCTTTGCCACCAGTCTGCACCTCCTGACCCATACCTTCTGTGCACTCATCTGCTTGATCTTCAGTGAGCCCCTGTGATGGACAGTCAGATATTTTCTCATTATTCTAGTTTTAATTCTTACAATTTCCAATTTATCTACCCATTTGTGTGTCCATTTGTATGCTTACCTCTCTATCCCACCAACTAAAGGGAGATACAGACACTGGCTTTGGTTCCTGTTAAACTATCACACTTTGAAACTGGCTGGAATGAAAGTTCCTCAGTGGATTGGAAATTTAGAAAAATTGCAATTCATAGCAGACACAGAGCCAAGTTTTCCAGCTCCTTTAGCATCATTCTCATACCAGCTCTGCACTGGAAAAGTGTTACAATGTTAGAGAAGTTTTGCACTGGATAAACTGTATAATGCAGGATAGTCACAACAGCACCCCTGAAATAGAAGTCAGATGTGAAATTGTCTACTGTGCTGAAAGACACACTGTCTCACCATGATTTAAATTTATCCTTATTGTCTCCAGCATGTCAGTGTGAATCTGACATACTTTCTTACTTATTTCTGCCTTTTATGTCTTATCTCAGGTATCACTTAACAAAACTAGAACCAACCTGTTTGGACAAACCAAAGTATGTTTTAACAGAACTAGAACCAATCTATTTTTGACAGCACACTGTGGACCCACCAGTTGTTTCACAGTATGGCACTGCATGACTCTCTAATGCTTTACCTCTGTGTCTTCACTTGGGTTTGCGACATCGGTTTTCCTCGCCAGCTCAGCAGCTACTTGCAATCAGCATTGAGGTTCCTGTAGTTAATTGCTTCACACAACTCTCTCTCCAACACAGCATGACTGCTCAGTAGGCTTGTTTCTTCAAAGGGTAATGTCATAGGAGGTGGTCTGGATACAGGATTACTCATTTAAGGACAATCTCATTAATAGTTTCCCCTCCTGAGATAGATACATTTATGTATTTTTGGCAACTCTTCATTGTTACTGGTAATGTAATTTCACTACAGACAGTTTACCACAAGTTCTCTTAAGCCAAGTGCAGAAACTCCATTTGACTTCATTTTTCAATCTGTTTATTACACATGAAAACTATAAAGCAACATAGCTTCAAATGTAAAGTATCACCTCTTCTTAAAGCAATTGGGAAATGGTAACACATCCTCAGACTTTGAGCCTACCAGTAAACACAGTGAATGTCCTGGGCTCTGGGTTTTAGGATTAAACAATTTTAGTATTAAATAATTAGGATTGTTTAATTTTTAAATTTGAGGCTTAAAACCTTAGAGCATCCTAGACCAAACAGCGCCAACAAATGAGTTAGTTTTCAGTGGAGAGGCTTTGAGGTTTTTGCTGCTTACCCTAGGTAGACGTTTCAAGTAAGTGCTAAAAAACTTTTTAAACCCTTCCAAAGATTAGCAGAGTAACAGCACACTCTTCCAGTTGGGATTTGCACCAGTACAACATTTATCCCCCTTTTCTGCAACCCTCTCAATTGGAATACTCTGAAATTAACCTGGCAGGCACTCAGATTAACCCTTTCTGCCAAGCACAGGAGCCTTTCCTGGGCAGGTTATGTCACTTGAGTTGACCACAGCTGCTTTGACCCTTCCCCCCAGGAGCGCTCTACCACTCCAGCAGCTCACATGGGAAGGCTAACCACAAATTCTGGCTTAACCCCCCCAGCCAGGGTGTTACAGACACTACATACAGCTCCAACCCAGCATTCTCTGCTGTCATCAAATGCTATAGTCTCCCTGTGCAGTATCCAGCATTCTACCTGCTGTTAAACATCCGGCACTGTCAATGCTCCGCTTACATCCATTACTGTGAAAAGATATTAATTGTAAGCACACTTTTCAGCCTAGACTTCTTATCATGTTTTCATGAGGAACCAAATTAGTTTTAGCAGCAACTGACGACTGCTGACTGCTGCCAGGCAGCTCCTCTGGCAGATTTCTAATTCAAACTTCCCTGGGCTTGCTCCATGGCTTGGATTTTTATTCTAGCAGACATAGCTGCGTTGAATGGGAAAATGGGGCTTTTTTTGTAGCACTAGTACATATCTGTTTTGAGTTGCTGTGTAGCCAGGGAAACAGTACTGCATTTTGTGGTGAACCTTACTACACTCCCTAAAATGGCACACGCTCAGTCATTGGCAGAGGGCTTGTTTGAAATAGCACAACACAGTGCTTCATGCTGGTGTTCTCAGCAGCTGGCTCAAGTGGGTTCCAGCATCTGGGTATACTTCCATGGAGTAGCTGCATAGCCATGTTCAGCACATTTTACTACTACTCCAGTCAACAGGTGAAACCATGACCCTAATGAATTGGCAGCAAATTCAGTGCTTTCAGTGCTTTCCACCAGTCTCTTTTATCTTCCTTTTTTTTGTCAACTGGTATCAGGCTTTTCCCCTTCCTCATTTCTACATGGGAGAAGCATGTTAATTACCTCTGACACCTCCTGCTGCAAAGTTTATATGAGGAATCTCACATGGGTTATTTCCACTCCCTTTCCTTGCTGAAGCCTTGGCTTTGTGTGCCACAAGTTTCAGTGATATCCCTGACTTCCCAGGACAAACTTCCCACGGTGAAGGAGACATAAAAACTGGTCCCAGTTTCACAGTTTCTTGTATTGGCAGGTTATACAAGGGGTGGTGAGGAAAGCCTACAGCATGCTGGGCTGTGCAAACAGAAGCACAGCCAGTAGCTGGAGGGAAGCAATGACTGCCCTTGCCTCAGTAGTAGGGGTAACAAGGAAGGAGGTGGGGGAGAGGGGGTGCCAGCTGGAAGACAGAAGCAGCAGAGCCGGGCTCTTCACAGTGCTGCATGGCAGGAGAATGAGACAGTGAAATAGTAGTTCAATCTAGATACAAGGAAAACACTTTTCTCTCAGAGGATAAACACTGCAACAGGGACTCAGAAACAATGGTGAATCTTCCACCCTTCAAGACCCAACAAAACCCTGAACAGCCTGGTGTAACTCCAGTATTGACCCTCCTTTGAACAGGAGTTGCTGTGGATGACCTCCAAGGTTCCTTCAAACCTGACTGAAGCATCTGTAATTGCACCAGTTTCACAACAGACGTCACATCAGATCTAGTGTTAAGCATGCAGTCATTATTTGGTCAACAGGCAAACTCATATTGATAGTTCTACATAGACAGCATCTATCTTGGTTTTAATTATTCCCTGTTCTAAAATTTCAGGCCGTATTGCTTTGAAGAAGACAGTAGCTTAGATGTACATAGTGTTTTATTGGATCACCAAAGATGTCACCTCAACTGATTCTGGACAACAGATGATTTTCAAGTGACTTTATTCTCCAAACATGTTCCTGCATAGGATCAAAATGCATGAGCCCATTTGCCTGGCCACAGATCTGTTGGAGACAAACACGGCTGAATGCAAATCAGGAAAACACAACTTCAACATCACTGTTCCCAGGTCTTTGCCAGTAAATTAGCCCACTACAACTACAAGAACAAAAGCAACTCTAGGTATAATTATTTCTCTGGTATCTCACTGCATTGTTGTTAAAATCTCAGAGTAAACAAAGAACTACCACATATACAAAGCAGCAAGTGAATCAATGAGAGGTAGGTTAGGGAAGAGCTCTGGCATACAACATTTCTTATAGCTGCCAAATAATGAATTCATGTTGAAATTAGCCAGAGCACTAAACTTAATTTGTCCTAGTATTGTAATGGGAAGTTAGTATGTTGGAGGAGAAACAGCAAAAGTTTTCCTACTATCACTGCAAAAAAGCCTGCCAGCATTTGGCATTGCTGACTGCCAACTGCCCTTCCCTTAACCAAGAACGAATTTCAAAGACTATTTTTAATATTTTACTAGTGGATTAGGAGAACTGCTAGAAAACTGTTTTTAGTATTTGCAGGAGATTCAAAAGAGAATCCTAACAAATACAGAAAAACAGTCTTTTATTTTTGATAGCTTCATTTTAGCTACACATAAAACACTGGTTGGTGGTTTTTTTTTTTCTTTAGATTGCCCCTTTTGGTGAAGGTAAAACATGAAGGTATCCTGACTCCATCACACTCAACTGGAAAATTATCCTCATCTCTTATTCTATACCACTGGCTGTGTTTTCTTCAGGCGGATCTATTTTGATTTTTAATGCTATTTATCCTGATGAAGGAATGTGTAATTATCTTCCTACTTCTTTAAATTGGAAGAAAATAAATAAGGCAAGACAGTTCTCCCGTCAGCTAAAGCTTCTAAGGTATCCAAGATCTGTGGCCCTCACTGGGAGCAGGGTTTGCTAATGAAGCTTTTGAAGCCACAGTGGAGGTGTCTGATTGTAATTGCTGAAAGGTGACTCTTCAAGAGGTTTATTTGCACTAATCAACACCACATTGTGCCTCAAAGCTAGAGTTCCCTTAGATGCACTGTCCCTACGGAGTTATTCTGCAACAACTAAACAGGCTTTTCTGTTTACTTTTGTTCTGGCACCGTATGTTTCTTAATGGGATCCTTTGAAGTTGCTCTCCAAACCTGTTGTACAGTTAAAACTTCATAATTTCTTTCTAACACTTTCCTCTTGCAGCCCCCAACCCCTTCTCCTCTGGTGCCTGAGCCAAAGGGACCTTCAGCAGAAGTGTTAATGTAAATTATCCGAGGGCTCAGGGGTGGGCTGTAAATATCGAATCTATCACATGCAGAGCAACAATCATTTCTTATGTTCCTGATGGTGACCATTCAAAAACTTTACATTCACAGTGCTGGATGCAGCTGGACAGTATTAGAGAGAGATTCTTGTGCACAGCTGAAACAACTTTACACTTCCCTTCATTTTTGTTACCCATGTTTTACTGTACAATTTTTCTCTAGTAAAGTAGAAACATCTGAGCTGATGTAACTGATGTCTCAGTTACCAGGGTGAGCATACTGTTCATGCTTCACGTGGATTCTGGATCCATTGGCAGCCACCGTATCTCTGACTAGATTCTCAGCAAAATAACCTTGGTGGTGTAGGAAAAATGCCACAACTCACCCCAAACTTGGCCCTGGCCTGTTGTTCTGTGCTTGCTTTATCAACACAGAATACATTGTTCTGACTTTGCCCTCAATTCCTTTTAGACTAGGTTGATGTGCAGTTCAGGCTGTTACATTACACAGGTCCTCCCATTTTATGAAGTCTGCACCCATCAATGCTGAGCTCAGAGTTGTGCTACTAACACGAGGGAGCTATGGTGGTGAGGAAACTGCACCATAATGGTGTTAAATAACTAACTAAACTAAACTAAACTTAACTAAATTAATAAATAATCTTCTCTGCAGTTACCAGTGGGTGCCTGCATGGTGCTTGTTTTATTAACATGAAAAGAGGATCTTTACATCTCCGTTTTAAGACATTTTGAGCTGTGTGCAATCCTAGTCTGATTAACTGTAGTATCTCCTTCAGTGCCCAGTAGACTACTTGAAGAACAACATCATTAAGTGATAGGCAGAAGGCATGATGAAACAAGTTTTGATTGCAATGATGCTAGGTTTAGATTCTTAGTGCTATTGCTGTAGCAGCCTAAGGCAATTACAGACCTTTCCCACATAGACCCCTTCCCTGGATTTGCATACTTGCCTGTGGAAGGCTGGCACTGAAGCCAGTTAATGGGGAAAAAAAATGGAAAGCTCCATAAAGGTTTGTGGAAAGTGAGAAGTAAATCCTACCTGTCATTTCTTACTCAGTCCAGCTAGCAAATCACAATCCATGCTCATTACCACCCTTGCACATTGTAGCAAGGGAAGGATCTAGCTCTGAAGAGCAAGGATTGCATGTCACTTTGGGGACTGTGATTAGACCAAGTCTCAAGTAAATGAGTTTGAAGGTGACAGCTCAGTCAATACTGTAAAGCCACTAAGCGTAGATGGCACATACTGTCACTACAGGCACTCTGCGTGCAATAGAGGCTTAGCAGGAGTAAGCCAGGAGGCTGAATTATGATTCTCCCTGCAGACAGGGTGAACGTTTCGGGCTGAAGCTGAGATCATCGGCTAGACATGGCTGAGGAGCCAAGAGGCAGCAAGGCCATCAGACCAGAACAGAGAGCTAAAGCAAATGTTTCAGTAAACAGAGAGGCTTCTGCAAGGAATTAACACCTTCTCAAGCGTGGGATAAAACACACATGGGTTTCACCAGTCAGGTCTGGGTTTGTGGCACTTGTGAGCTTTACCTTATTCTGTAAGGTAAAGATGCTGCCTGTGTCTGCTGAACACCACTGAATAGGGACCCTCACAAACCCCTCACCTTCTTCTCCCCCTCCGCACACTTCAGAGAATTTCCCCCACCTCAGGGTATTCCAGATACACTTTTGGAAATGCTTTAAGACACAACCTACTAAATACAACATTAGGATACTTTGGCCACTGCTGCTTGTGTTATGTCTTAGCCCTAGAGAAATATTAAGGCCATAGAGAATACCTGGTGCCATTTGTTGTTTTCAAGACACTGGTCATCACGTTCCATACATTCCTGTGCATGCCATTCATTAAAACATCAGTCAAGTATTGCTTGGGATCAGAATCCAAGGTTCATTTAAGTTCCTCAAGTCACAGTTCTGTCAGTTGCTGTATGAATTTTCTAAACAGCAGAATTCCAGCAAAGCCTTCCCCTGCTCCTTGAAGGATATAAATGCATTATTTTGGTCACAGATTAAACATTTTTCAGGGGTACAGTTTTACACAGATCTGTCAGGAGCTTCCACTGGACTGTAGCAGAAACCAATCTCAAAGTAATTTATTAACATTTTGAGGCTATCTGAAGGTCACATGTAATCATAAGGCAAACGGAGGGGGGTGCTTGCTTAAAGCAAACAGTTATTTTATTAGCCTTGAAACCCTTCAAGCTACTGGGGCCAAAAGCTTTCCAAGCAAAGGAGGCTCCTGCTGCCTGTCAGGGTAACAAAACCCTTCCAAAACTCACATGCAGAAGGTGCAGGTTTGCAGCTGTCACAAATGACTTTAACACTTCAAAAACTTCAGTCAGTCAGTCAAAAGATGTAGAGTCCCAGATGCTGGTCAGCTGAGTTTAGGAGACACTTAAGTTAGCATCAGAAATACCTAGTCCTCATGATTGCCTGCAATCAAACAGTCAAGTTTCAGATGTGGGGGGAAAGCTCCAGAACATATGCATTGTAAATTTAATCTGCTGGGTTCGGCTGTAAGTTTTTGTGTACAGGGAGGTGGTGGAATGGAGGGGGGACTCAATCAATCAGTAGGTCTCTTTTTCATCATGAATGCCGAAGGAACTGTCATCACCAACAGTAAAGTCTAAATGCCACTTAGCTGAGCTTCACAATGTGGTACATACAGAGTTACAAACAGTGTGTTCAATCCTTGCCTGGAAGCCACTGACTGATTTATTTTACCCTTCTCCTCCAAATACGAAGATTCTGATTTTCCACAGAATGTAAAATCAACGATCCCTTCATTCCTGACCCACATTTGCCGCAGGGCAAGTAATTATGAATGAAAATACCACTTTGTTTATGAGTTCCATTTATGACAGATATTAAGCTATGAAATTTGTACTCCTGGCACTTTATTAATGCTGCTCTGCTGTAAAATTCCTCAGGCAACAGGCGAAATAATGACTTAAAACTGCAACAAGATAATTACCTTACAATGCAGGCAGTTTGAAGATAGAGTTAGCTCTGGATTTGCAAATACAATGTTTTAGGACTTTATCTTCTATGTGAAAAGGTGTGAAGCACTTACAATTATCTTAATTTATTTCCATGACATTTTGGTTTTGAGCCAATCAATCCCTGGTACATTAAGGAAAACCTTGTCATTATTCAATAACAGGATTTAGCTATTCAAAGCTATTTTCTTAACCTTTAATTCTGAAAAGGTAAGTCCTCAAATATTAGCAAAATTAACTCTGTGCTGTGGTGAAATACTTTAATCTATAGAATATCTTTATTGCACCTGGTGTGCCAAGATGCTTTGATGAATGACAGAAATAAGCAAATTCAGCACAACCCTTCAACTTGCAGCTGAAAGCCCAGTGCAGAACAACAATGTCCTCATTGATGTAAGGCCATGGCAGAAGGTTCTTCTGAAGCATCTCGAAGGCAGATGATGTAAACTACATCTAAATCTGAAGTAGACACTCTCCAAAATTAATTTATTTGATTTAGCTTCCTCTGCTTTCAAATGGAAGTAAACAAAGCTTCTTCCTGCTCAGTGATAATCCACACTAACGCCATAGTTCAAGGTCAGAAACTTTCCCAAGTATCCCTTTGTAGGTAACACCTAATGTGGAAATAGCACAACAGATTAATCCAACAAATTATTTCCCTTGAGTGGAGCAGTTCAAACTCCTGTAATGGGAAAAGATCTTTACAGCATATTTCATCCTTGTCAGTCCTGAAAAGCCAATCCATGCCCAGTAGCTGTTACAGAGCACATCCAGCCAGGATTTACGGAGGTTGAATTTCTTACATACTCCAGCTGTTCCTAATGTAAATTACAGCTTACACAAAATCTAGCAAATGCTGTGCGTCCAGGCAAAAATAATGCCTGGAACCTTTAGCCAAGGTCAAGTGTATCAGGAAAGTGATGACATAAGGATACGTTTAAAGAAGCATTGTAATTTGTCATAACTGCCTTCCTATAAAGATAGCCTTTGGAACTGAAGTTCAGCATTTGCTGGGTCATCCTATGGTAGGGATGGTGATTAAGTGTTAATGCGTGTAATGTTGTGCATCCAAACTGGTGTGGCACTAGATTCTGTTTCTTGGTAACAGAACTCTAAACACAGACTTTAAATACAAACCTGCTCCATGGGTTTTTTGTTCCCTTTCTACTTAGTGAATGCAGTTTTTATCTGTGCAGAATCTCACTTTGATAATATTAATTGCAAAAGGAAGCAGCTATAGTAGGTATAAGAATTCCAAGCAGTTGCAGAAGGCATCTCTTTAAAGAACAACAAAACAAAGGCACCACTGAACTGGACCTTCTAAGTGAATATAGCTGAGAACAGGTTAGGCAAAAAGTGTCTGTGGAAAATCCTGTTCATGGTAGGCAGGTGGTTACCTGCACATGAATCCTCCAAGAAGAGATTTACACAAACCAACACTCAGGCAGAAAGAGGAGTTGGAGCCTTTCAGTAATTTTTACTTAAATTAGGCATGTTTTTACCATTTTACACCCTGTGAAGAAATCTCTTCATTGCATTCCATTGCTCTGAAAAATTGAACATCAGTCATTGTCTTAGATGCCCAAAAAGGAAATAAAAAAAAGGTAACAAGTACCCCAATTTTAATATCACCTGTTCCATTTCCCATTAAAAAAAACCCAAACCCCCAAAAAGCAAAACCAACAACCAAAACCCAAACCCAACCCACAAAAATGCAAAAAAACCCACAAATAAACCCCCAAACCAAACACCACCACACCACCCCCACCCCCCCCCCCCCCCCCACCCTCCCTTTTCTTTCTCTCCTTCTTCCGCCAAACCCTCGGAAGCACTTTCACAGCAAACCACCTCCACCTCCTCCACACCAA
>WYDI02027110.1:15065-25511 GCA_009867235.2 Psittacus erithacus | reverse complement strand
CCCCCCCCCCCCCCCCCCCCCCCACCCCACCCCACCCCCCCCCACCCCAAACCTGTCTTTTTCTTGTTGTTCTTGAGCAGATAAGCTGTGGAAAGGATTTTAAGTGCAATCATTTTCCATCTGATGGAGAAAAGGGCTGAGGCGTGGGAACTGTGGACCCCAGGCCACCAGCAAGCACAGTCAGATGTAAAGACAGCACAGACCCTCTCTCCATCAGGCGCAGGTTCCGCTGTCCTCTGGTAGATTTACAGCTGATTATGTATTAATGATCTGCACACCCTGTAGCTTGTGACAGCTTTAAGCTTCTGTAATATCAACCGGCCAGCAAGCAATGCAAAGTGCATGCATATCCACAAACATCATGACAGCATATCACAGTGTTACCAAGAGGGCTTGGAACATACCAGTGATTCCTTTAACTGTGTACCAAGTGTCACTCGCCAGAAACATGTAATGTAACCCTTAAGCAGAAATTGATGGTCTTGCTGTAATGGAGTTATCAGTGACAGATACCTCCTGTACAGCTTCCAGGTCACACTCACTTAAGCAATGATAAATGAGCATGAAACACTGTTAGCACAAAACAAGATCATAAATACTCAATTCTTAGTTAAAACCCCCAGCAACTCCAGACAGCTCTAGCATCTTGCAGTTGCCATGATTTTATGGATGTTGTCACCCTTGTCAAAAATGCATCACAAAATCGTTGAGACTTTTGCAGATTTAAAAAAGAAAAAGAAAAAAGAAAAAAAAAACCAAACCAAAGGAGGGAAAAAAACCCCACAAACCCAGTTATCCATCCAGAGCAAACATTGCATCACCCTGCACTGGCTAATACATAAATACACTGGTGAACCTCATGGAGTTTATAACAGCTTTTGCTGTCCCAAGGTCTGACATCCATCTGTCTATCCTGTCACAGAAAGCTGCTTAGGCCAAGAGGATGTTAGGAACAAAAAAGTCAAAAGTTGTGAAATTCCACTGTCTGAGACTCCTCTATATCCGAGCAGAGACACAGGCGGGAAGCCAATGGCTTGCAATTGAGAAAAATGGGAAGAGTCCCTGGGGAAGTCACCCTTGCAATTGTGCTTTATCCCCCAGGAGTTATCTCCACAGGCTCCAGTGGCTTTTAAGAATTAATAAAGCATATTCCTGAGGATGTTTGCTGATTACAGTTAGACCAGTGACAGCCTGGGACCGGAAAGACCAGCAGCAGCTTCCCCACCGCAAGGGCAGAGTATGAGCACCCTCTGCTACCCCACCACCTGGGATTGACAAGGTCCAGCACAAAGGGCATCAACCTTTCCCTACCCAGGCATCACACTACCAGAAGTCTGCCATCTCCAGATTATCCAGCACTCAGCCAAACGCTGCGTATAGAGAACGGTACCATTTTGGCCATTTACATGAGAGTTAAATCTGAACTCAGGAATGACAAACTATGCTTGAGCATGAGCCAAGACCCAGTGTGAGGCAGCCAGAGACAGCATCACATCTAAACCCTTGAGAGCAATCAAAAATTGTATTTTATCCTCATTTCATGTAATGCTAGAAAAAAATAACGAGTTCCTTACTCATTAAAACTTAAAACAAGATTTTTGAAAAAACAGATCTAAATCTTCTCATTAAGGAGTATGTCAGTTTACAAACAATGCAAATATTTATGCAGCATATTCATTATTTATATATTTTGGAGGTTTTATTTGCTTTTATTTAGTTATATTTCCTTCACTAATTTCAAAGAATAATCAAACACTTCTCACCAAAAGCAAGTCAGAAAATAGCATTGAAATGTCTGCAAATGGCCATACACACGTATGAAATCTCACACTCATGCCAGCACCCTTCCAGTTTCCTGTGGTTACTTCCTCTTTCCATCGCTACACAGATGGGAACAATTGCTACAATACTGTACAGTGAGAACAAGTTAGCTATACATGTCAAAATACTTGAATTATTACATTTACTGCTAGAAATCTCTGTAGTATTGTGCCATGTGCTTTCAAATATGCTGGAATTTCTGCCCTGGGAAGTACATTACAAGACAATACACACAGTATTGCTTCAGTCAGAATTTTTTAATCATATTCCTACAAAATCATGTAAACATTAGCATACAGATCCAGAAAAATCAATATAATATAATGGTGCATAAACTGTAAGTTTAGAAGAATGTCAGGAACACTTGAACAGTTTATAAATTAATATATACAGTAAGGGGTACTCATCATTAGATAAGAACACCTCAAAACTGAGGAATTTAGGTGTCAAGAGCTGTAAAACTACACAAGTGCTCCAACACCACACGTGACTATGAGGCAACACTGCAATCTACATGACTGCCTGTTGTTGTTCATATTAAGCATTCAATTTGGCTACTAAAAAGTATAAAACAAAAGTTTTGGTAGGAATCTTATTTTTATTTGAAATCATATAGCAAGTAATACAAAACCCAAGAAGGGGACTACTGCATAAACAGGTTTCTAGAAGAGTGGAACTGAAGCTTACTGGGCTGTACAAAGATATCTTCAGCGTCTCCATTTCACACTACAAATAAAGCACCAAAAGGCACCTCCAGCTAAAGAAAACATTTCAGGGAGTTTATAAACAGAGTGATAGGTGGAAGAAAAGCGATGCAGAACACATACTGGGCTGATGCAAAATTCCTGCTCCCACATGCAGCATTCTGGGCAGTTTAGCTCTTTATTGAATTTAGAAAAGTCATGAGAATATAACACTGTTGCTCATTTGTTAACTCTGGGCTATCCAGAGTTAATCCCCACTAAATCAAGAAAAATATAATCTTCAGCCTGTCTGCAATCAAAGTCATATCCAAAATGTTCTTACAACACTGCCCTTTATCAGATCAGGAACACACAGCAGAATGCAGGATGTATCACTCTTACTCAGATGATACCTCACACAGAAAATAAGGTATTTTCCTTTTCTCCTGTCCATACAACTGTATTTCATGGGGGGAAGGAGGGGGGAATGTAAGGTGAGCCTATCCTAAAGAATGATCTCAAATAAAAGACAATCTTCCCCATCAGGTGAAAATATAAGCTGCATAAAACATATAGGATTATTCTGGAAACACTTGACACTGCAAAAACTCTCTTAACCAGATACCCTATAATATGATCTTAAGAGAATCTTTCCAAAGTTAAATATATTTTTGTGTTTCTAGAGCTGAAGTAGAATTTTATGCCATCTTATTTTGGGACATTTCTCATACCTGACCAATCTCAATGAAAATTAATATTGCATTAATAAAGATGTATTTATTTACAATAAAGGGGAGATCATATCCAGCCACCTCAGGCTTTTTTGCTATATTTCCTTCCAGTTGTTTCAGAAAAAATGCTGTTCACCTTTCCTATAGGAAATCCTGAGTAGTATGGTGAAGGAGGCTTGGCAGATAGCACCAGTTTTCCATCACTTGTCTTAATTAACAGGGTACGATTTTCATTGTCAATGCCTCTAGAAGCACTAGTACAACTGAACCTAAACACTCAAAGGAGAGATTTTTACAAAACACTGTTATTCCTATTGCCAGAATCTGAGCCAACACTGGGGCATCAGGAACAGGAGAAAAGAGTTCAGCTAACTCTGAGGACACAAGTTGCAAGCACAGAAAAATGCCTGAAACAGTAGCCCAAATCTTTTCCTTGTAATGGGGGGTGGAGAAAACTACATCTGGTGGGAAGAACAGGAAGAAACCCTTGAACTGTTGTCACCTTCCAAGCAACACGCTTCCAAGCTGCTGCTTAGCATTAATGCCAAAGTGCAGCACTCTAAAGGTATTTTATAAACGACCCAAACTCTGCTATTGCTTCCACAGAGCAGCTCAAGCACCAAGTGCCTTATGGTAGGCCAGACTGCCAACAGCTTCCAGTATTTGATTACCATGTTGTGTTTCAGGCTTGGAGAGGTTTTATCTGACATTAGCCAAAGGATTTGCTGATATCAGAGGCTTAGCTCACTACATTTCCTGCTGCAGTTTTCACTTGTATTGCCAAACTTGAGATAGCAACCATGACAGACCAGAAACTCTAACACAGAAGAGGCTAAATTTAGCAATCTGAGCTTAAACTTAGACTTGGTTTAAACCAGCAATAGACAGTTTCATTGGACTGGCTCTGTACATAAACCCGGAGAAGTTTTATCACAGATGTATCTGCAGGTTTGTGTAAACTATTAATGAACTACAGCAACACTAGCTTGGTATTCACAGAGATAGTAATAGGACAGGTTTTACACATATTTTGCCTTCTCTTCATTGTTGTTATTCCCATGCCTAAAAAGACACAGGTGCAAACTCCTATCTCGTGTTTCTACCTGTTGCCAGCACACTTTCCTCCAACTGATATGTGATTTCCATTTCCTCACTCAAGTTATCCCATGGGGATCTCATGCTCACATGTATGCACATTGCAATAAAGGAGAACTGATACGACAATATAAACACAACTAGTAGACCCTAATTCAAATAATATCATCAACAACAGTGAAGCTTGAGAAACTTCAAATATACTAATGTGTCTAAGACCTTGTTCAGTGTTGTAACAGGTAGCACCAGCAGAACCGTATTAAAGAGTTTCATGTGAAAATGCTTCTCTCTGCTTCTAACTTTGGTCATATTTCTCATTTTCCCACCCTCCCATACTTTGTTCTTTCTCTACTTCATGCCAACTTTTACACCTGGTTCAATAAAGACCATGCAGTTGTGAAATGCATTACAGCTCCTCCAGAATCTGTCAATTTTTAAACATTTACTAAAAAATTAGGTTAAGCCCAGGACACTAAGTTAAATCAATGAAAAAGTTAAGAACAATGATGGCATTGTGGCAGTCTTAAGGAGGTCATCAAATTATGACAATTTTCAGTCAAAGCAATCATTACAACGCTTCTCTTTAACATCATCCCAAGAGTTACAAGGCTGTCTGTACTCAAGCACTAAGTTTACATGAGAAATTGAGATACAAGTTCTGAACAATAAAGGCAATGGAATACAGGGAAATCTGAAGGTCTTCAGCAATCTCTTGACTGAAATACAAACATGTTCCAACATGTCCTGCTTAACAAGGTATAATGCAAGCTAGGTTCACCAAAGAAATCTTTTCTGTACGCACATGAACAAGGTTTTCATGTATAAAACACCAAAAAAAAATTGTCTCTGGAAGGTGAGGGGTTTGTTTGAGTGTATACATAACTACAAATGCAGTCAATATATATTAAGCCAATTATACCCAGTAATTCACACGATATACCAGAGGGAGGAGATGAACAATATTCTGATCAAATTCAAGTATTTTAATCATCAAAGCACAACCCTTTTTCATCATCATCAGCAGCAGCAGAATCTGCATAGGACTCAATGGTGTTGTATATGAAAGAGTAGAGCTTGATATCTGGTCCTGAAGTAGAACAATTTTTGCATTCTTCATTGTAATATCTCAGTAACAGCCTATAAATATCCCCTTTAAAATAAAAAGAAATAATTAAAAAACACTTAAGATCATGTCATATAAAGAATGTATGGTCGCAAATGAAGACCAGAAATGTATGCTCATGCTGAGATAGTGGCTTGGAACATCTCTTTAAATGGGCAGTGAAAGAGGAGGTAGACAACAGTGTACAGAGAACATGACTGTTTCCAAGTTTGTTCAGAATACACGGTGGGCCCCTCAACTTTCTGCTGAGATTTCTGCATGGGCTACCCAAACATTAGGCTTGTGTATGTATTACTGATAATGTATTGCCAACTACCTAGCTTTGTGCTTCTGTCCCAGACATTTAACATTTACAGTGGAGCAACCGATGCACCACTTTTCTTATAACACATCTGACCACATCTTGTGAAATCAAGCCAGAACCACTATAAGACAAACCTCCATCAAGAATGCACAAGCATATTTTCCCTTTTTAATGCATTCTGAGTTATGTTAAAAACTTTTGCAAACCTTCTGTCTATCATATATATTTCTAAATTCTGTACTGTAATTTCCCAGTGAATTAGAAGAGGATTCTGGAAGTCCTCTAACAGATTAACATTACACAGCTGACCTTAAATCAGAAGAGTTTCCCACTCTGGAAACAGGTACAAATAAACCAAGACCCATTTGCTTGTGTTCAGAACTTGATGACAATAATTCTTACTGAACAATTTCCATTTAGAGACAGTTAAGTCTCTTCACTGCATGAGATTTCTTTATGCTCACCAATCGTTTGGCCCTTCTCACAGAGAAAAGTGTGCATGCTGTAAATATCCCGCATCAGCTCCACATCTCCAAACGTAAAATAAACAACATCACGTCCAGCCTCAGCAGCTGCTAATATCTGTATTAAGGCTGAAACAACAAAAAGATTACACACATGAATACAGGATAAAGCAATTTAGTGAAGGGAAAAAACACAGCCGGAAATTTACAGCAAATAATCATACCACTCATCTCCAAGTAAATGCTGCAAAACAATTTGAACAATAGGTAGATAAGTATTAGTTCCACTTTTAAAACAAAGTAAAGAATACTGGGCACTGCAGCTCAGTGTGGAAGTACTGTGTGCTGGAGTCACAAGTGATAACCACCCTTACTTTCCAGATAAACAATGTGTTCAAGTTTGGGGCTTTGTTTTGGTCCATGCCTACCCCCAAGCAGCTTGCAGCTATTAACAATCCAATAAACATGTGAGGCAGCACAAATGACAGAGCACCATCTCACATCCTGGTTTAAGCTGCTTGCATCAAGTCACCAATAGCGGGGTAAAAAGCATCCATTAAGCACATCACGATTTCCATTCTTTGCCACCTTTCAGACAGAAGGGTGCCAACCTTTCACTAGGTAAGCTACACAAAGCAGGACCTGATCCAACTTTTAGCTCCTAAGATGAGACTTATGGTTCTGCATCCTCTTACTGCGCAATTTAAGGTGTCCATTTTACCTATTATAGAAGTACACAGCATAGAACATGACAGCTCATTCCAACCTATAAAAAGTGAGTGGGGATGCCAGGAATACAATTCAGGTTATTCAACTTCCAGCTTTGTATAAAGCTTAGCGGACCAAGATGCACCCCAAGTTACAGAGTCAACGAGGTTAGAAAAGACCTTTAAGATCATAAAGTCCAACATTTATCCCAGGACTGCCAAGTCCACCACTAGACCATGTCACTGAAGGCCTCAATTACACGATTTTTGAACACTTCCAGGGACTGTGGTTCTATCGCTTCCCTGGGACAGTCTGTTCCAATGCCTGAGCACTCTCTCTGAGAAGAAATTTTTCTAATACCTAATCTAAACCTTCCCTGGCAAAGCTTGAGGCCGTTACCTCTTGTCCTATCACTTACTATGTGGGAGAAGAGATCGGCCACCTCTTCTCTCCATCCTCCTTTCAGGTAGTTGTAGAGAGCAATAACGTCCCCCTGAGACTTCTCCAGACTAAACACCCACAATTCCCTCAGCCATTCCTCAGAAGACTTGAGAAATCATCTGGAGTATTGATCAATGGTCCATCTGAGCTAACGACCCAGTCCAATTGGAGAAAGTGGCTCTGGTCCAGCTACATTTTCTCCCTTCTCACTCACTTCCTGATTTTTCTGCAGCTCTCAGGAGCTCATCAGAGCAAATTCCATTCACCAACCTGGCAGAAAAGTTGTATGACAAAAGGGTAAAAGCTAATTGTTTTCTGCTAGATTAGAACTGGCTGAGTGAATTGAGTTTGCTCAGAGCCAGAGATTATGCAAGGGAGGGCAGCAGATCATACAGTCAGGAACAGGGAAGGGGAGAAGAGAAACCACGATCCTTTTAGGTGGCACCAAACTTACAGGAGCACAGCTTTTTCACCAACCAGTACTGCGAGGCTGGAGTGTCACACATGCCATCAATCACACATTAATTCTGGGTAATGTTACCACAGTCTAAATAATGGAGCCCAGCAATGACTTAATCTATTGCTGCTTGCCTTATTTCAGAGCCTATGGGTACAGTTCCAATATTAATTCTTTCCTTTTCTACCCAGTAAGTAGAGTTAATTAAAATGTGATTAATATTGTCTTTGTAAAGATCAATTTTAAATAAAATTGCGTATGTACTGCATTACCACCTGCTACTGGCAACTAAATAGAATGCTGCTCATAGCTCAGCTCAAGAATATTTCACATTTTTAAAGAGACCTAATAAAATACTGCATTCTTTAATCAAACAACACTCTTGTAAACACATAGCTAAAATTATAAATTACATTATTCACATGTGAAATTAATCTCAATCTGGGAATGATATTTTAATCAAACTACTGAAACAGCTGTGGATCTGGTAAAGCTTCAGTCAGCTTTGAAAGGGTCTAATTAACTAGCTTGCATAGGGGAATGGAACCTAATGAATCTCATTATTCATTCCAAGCAAACACTGCAGCTTCACTTTACAGAAGATATTAAAAACATCCTACTGTTTATTTTGAATTGCTGTAAATCTTATGAAACAAGGGTCAAAATTTCTGTCAAGAAGCAGGCTTCACAATCTCCTGGGCACCAATGATATATAACACCATGTGACATTTCCATGCTACTGAAAAAGAAAGGAGCATCACAGGAAGAGGTGTCTGGAGGGATTTGGGCTCTCTTGACCCTTGCACTTAGCTGGTGTGATCCTATTTAAGTCTTCGGGACTTGCATCTGAAGACAGTACTCACATACTTTCTACAAACCATTTAGGGTGGTAGAAGCAAAATACAAATCCCTCTGGGGACCCCACTATCCTCACAGGCCCTGCATGTTCAGTCCCTTTTATCCAGAGGAAAGGATGTTACCACCAGAGACGCCCGTACTGCAGTACTATTGCAGCAGTGCAGCCAAAGTCCAGAGACTGGTACGAGGAAAGCAGCACCAAAGACACAGCAAGGACAAGCAGAGTGGAACTCCGCAAATGCAGGTGCAGCAATGCTACACTGGGTGAAACACCCAATACTCCTTGTGTCATTGCCATTGTAATTTCAGAACCACAGTACTATTGTGGTAGCACCTCAACATCACATGCATATGTGATGCAAGATGCATGCTTTTCTCTCTTTCTACTCATTCTATAGGGGCCTCTTAAAAGCTGATAGCAGTCCTCCTACTGAACTTTATTTTCTCAGATAAATAAAAACACCAGTTCAGCTAAAGAGTACTTTCTCACTATCGTTAGAAGTTAAATCTATGTATTTATGAGATGTCTCATCAGATCATCTTAGCATTTTCAATAAAACAGTACTTTTCCAATCTTTGGACAGTTGCACAGAGCCCCTGCAACTAGTAATTGTTAAACTGTCCTCTGGTGTCCAAAAGCAAGACAAGATCTTCCAACTTCTCCCAATTATATAAACATACTTTTTTAGTACTGAAAGTCTTAACTTTATCCCTAAGTGAGCTGGAACCTGGCTTGTTTACACACCATGTACTCAGTTTGTAAAGCCAGATTCTTTTTTTTTTCCTCCTTTAAGATGACTTCAGTTTTTGCATCTTCTGTAACCTTGAGTGAAAGTATATTTTATACACAATCATGTTCCTTTAATTCACAACTAAAAAAAAATAAAAATGATAGAATATCATAATGCGTTATGGCACTTATCCAAGTATATTCAATTACATCAAACACTGAAGTGGCTCTGAAGTCTCTGTTAGAGATCCAGATAGGACAAGGGTGTGTATTTAAGAACATTAAATGAAAAAGCAAGACTTTAAACTACAAAAACTACTTTGTCATTGCAATATACTGTCAAGCCGGAGTAGGCAACAAAAGCTATTTATTTGGGTTCAGTAAAACCATGATACTGATGATCTCTATGATCCAAAATGATCATCATCGTAAAGTTTTCTCAGATGTATTTTGAAATGAAGAATTTATGACTCCCTATGAAGTGTAAAAGATTACTCTCCAGTGCAAGAAATTTGCTTATAATGAAATGAAACCATTGAGAGAACTTGCAATCAAAATAATCCTATACAGTATTTCAGAACGGAAGGGAGAAACACCATTAGTACCTATGATTGTGCAGAGAGGATCTGTGAACTAGAAAAGACTATTTACTTATCACACATCAAATGTAACTCTAGTCTGACAAAAATGCACATGACAAACTACTATACTTTTCTTGTAGCTTATAGTTTACACACAAAAAAATGAAGCGATAGTAATTCTAGTCAGCATCAGTGCAGAGAAAAATACCCCATACTAAACAACTAACTACATATCCCATTGTTGTGGTTTAAGCCAAACTGTAAATCAAAACCACGCAGCTCGCTCTCTCACTCCTCCCCTTCCTCCCCTCCCCCCCTGGCTCCTGGAGGGATGGGGAGGAGAATCGAAAACATGTAACTCCCACGGGTTGATACAAGAACAGTCCAGTAACTAAGGTATAACACAAACCACTGCTGCTACCACCAATAATAACAATGATAAGGGAAATA
>WYDI02027110.1:0-14965 GCA_009867235.2 Psittacus erithacus | reverse complement strand
AAGAGCTCATCTCAGTCTCCCCTCTGGCAGGTTAAAGCCATTCCCCTTGGCCTGTCCCTACAGGCCCTTGTTCAAAGGCCCTCTCCAGGTTTCTTGTAGCCCCTTTAGGCATTCTCTCAGCCTGTCGTCTACCTTAAAAGAGGTGTGATTCTACTAGAGAAGGGCAGGCCCTGATGAAGACTGAATGGAGACAGAGAAGATTCAAGACAGCAAGTGAAACCCAGCCACCAAGTTTAGTTCCCGTTTTGCATACTGAGGGTCAAACCTTAGAGGGCCCCCATGATTCCTCATGTGTGTGCCTCAAGCTCAGGGTGCTCCGCAGTCATTCTCCTCCATCAATTTGGAGAGCAATGGAGGGGATCATCAGAGAATTGAGAGGCAGCTTAAAACTCAGACCCGGGAAGCCAGCCTGTGTGATGTGGAGGTTAAGGAGTTCACTGCCTGCTGTTTATCAAAGGACAGATTGACAGGAACTTGGCTTTAGTATTGAGGCACCGATGCCTTGATAAACCTTGAGACAGGGAGGTCTTTTTGGTCTTGCACAACGCAATACATTGGCTGGAAGACTGAAGTTAAACAAATTCAACCTTGAAGGAATGTGCTATTTTCTAGCAGTGAGGGTAATTAAGCATTGCAACACCTTACCAGAAGTGCAGACTCATCATCATTCCGGTTCTTTAAAACAAGATTAGCTGTCTTTCAAAAAAGCTTGATCCATCTCCTGGGAATAGCTGCTTTGCCTGTATGTTGAGAAGGGCTGGTGAGAGATCCCTGTGGCCTTAGAGCCTGTGCATCTCTGAATCATTCTGCAGATGATGAGCTGAGGCACTAAGGGTGAAATTCACGCTACTGCACAGTGATACTGATACACTTGGGTACTGCTTAAATCCCTTTCTGCTCTCGAACTAGAAGTGATGGTGCACTCATGGGATGGAGGCACCCTGCTCGGTACTTATCCCAGGAGATGTTCAAGTCCCAAGAGTTTGCCCTGTCCCTGGAGGCTGCCTGAAAAGCAGGTCCCAGATGGCTTTAGGTTACCCCTCAGTATGCAAAACTGGTAGTAGGTTGGTTTAATAAGCTAAGCATTAAACAGAAGCAATTCAAACAATGCTTTATGTGCATTATTTTTGGCTATTCCTGCTCATGAAGCTGTGACCACTGGGGGTGAAGTCATGGACTGGGACAGTTTGGCTATCAAATTTACCCACCTGGTGCATATATAGTGCATCCTTTCACTCATATTTCTGAGTGAACTACATCTTATGTGGCCTTCATTCTCAAATACTGGAACTCATCTTGCTTAAACTTAGATGTCCCCATCTAAGCCAGGCACCTTGGGCTCTATTTACGCTCAGTGCTAAGGAAGAGGTACTATCAAAGGAGTGATAGGTCCTAACTATTGCCGACGTCGCCTTTAAGATGTGAGGAATCATGCCCTAGCAGTGCTGTTTCTCCAAAGGTTAAAGAGGGGGATCTAAGGTATCAGCTTGATGGTGTTAATTTGGTCATGTGAACCTATTGATAATATCTCAACACCTCTGGAAATCTAACCTTTACTTCATGTTTGGTTAGCTAGTTATTATAGATTAACGATAGCAATCAACTGAGACCCACATTATTTATTCATTCTCCTGCTACTCTGCCTGCAACTAATTCCCGCCTGGAAAACAAAGCTTTTGGATGCTTAAGATCCTCTGCAAATACTTTGGTTTGGCTTTTGAGAAGGGTCTTAGTGAAGTACAGCTGTGCCAAAACTTGGTCTTTATCTTGGCTGTCTATATTTTGGATCACTGTGTGGCGCATCCAGTTATTTCCTCAGCTTTAAAGAGAATCTGTCGTTCATTGTTATCAATTAGATGCCTTCACAATATGACCTGGAAACTGTTTTTCTGACAACTTAATGTTATTAATAACATACACTACAGCCAGTGTGTTCCAGTAGTTCAGGAGTCACAGAGCAGCATGGCAGTTTAATTTGGTACCTTGATGAGATTTCTGCCTGCAAAGTTGCACAGAATATAAAAGTCTTTGCCAGTAAATTGGTGGGAAGACTTTAAGGGATTTCCAGACTGTCTTTACTTATCTGGGAGTGATCACATTCAGTGATTTTAAAAAGCATGTGTTGTAGATTAGAGGACTGGAAGGGACAGTTCTGCTCACCCTAATAATTGATAATAGCATTTCAGGGTTTTGAATACTACATAGACATTCACTTACTAGTCAAAACATCAAAACAAGTAAGAACCATTTCTTGTGCTTAAATGCCATGCATCCCAGACATGAGTCCTTTTCATGAAGTTGTAGACTTAACAGCATGCCTTCTGCTTTACTAAGTCTAATATGCAGGGCTGAAGAGCTGTAGGTATACTATAGCATTGGTTCAAGTTCATCGCTGGAGCAAAAGATGCTTCAAATATTACTGTAAGTCACTGTATGCAACCTATTTCAAATTCAGCAGGTAAATCTCAGGTTTGCTCTTTGCACTCCAGACTGTCTGTTGCTCTGATGCCAATCCACATTAATCTCACAGCAATCAGTGGCTTTGCTGTGGGGAGCTCAGTGGTTGGGATTTTTCCTTTGCTTGTGCTCTGAGACTGCAGATCCACTGTGATGGGTGCTGAGCAAAGCAGGAAGCAAATCTCTGCTTCGCCTAAGTCATTGGGCAACTTGCTAAATGCTACATGAACAGCACCACCCCCCATGCAAAACTTCCAACACTGCTGTTTGCATGATGAAATAGAATTTCAATCCAGTTAATGACAAACCCAATGTGTGGCCTGAACCATTTTTGAAGAAGCTGGGAAAAGCTGGACCGTTGCCATTGTTGTTTAACTGTTCACTGCAGAATATGCTTTAACAGCGAGTCTGCCGCTGTGTGTCCAAGTCTGCAAGAGACTCTGAAACACTATGAATTGTTCTCACTTTATTGAATTGTATGCCAAATTTAAACGCTAGTTCAGAACAGGACTTCTTCAAAAGCTTGAGGAGACACAGGTGCCTAGCTCCGTATGTCAGTGCTATTAACTGTATGACTACTAGGTAGAGTAGCAGAAATACAGCCTAGCGACAACTATCATCCGTGAATATTATCTAGACATTATCTAGACAGCCAAGCACTGTAAGAGCATAGAAAAGTGTCAAGGAAAGTACTGATGGTAGAGGAAAATGTCATCATGTATTGGCTTAGGAAGTTTTCAGCAAGTTTTCAGCTTGCGGTACGTAACAGCAAGCACAGGAAATGAGTGAACAAATGAATCAGTGGGCAGAGGAGTTCTCCTTTTTCCTCTCTTTTCTGAATGAAAGCAACTTCTGTACTTATTTTCCAGCTGAGAAGTGAAATTAAATTGTCTGGGTACTTGATGGCCCACTGTTTTTAGAAAGCTATTAAGATGCTGCTATCAAGTAGAGGACAGCTTTCTTGACCCTCTTTAGCTGTCTTATCTAGTGGCCCCCTGATGACTTCATCACTGTGCAGAAGGCAGATCACCAGAGGTGACCATGTTTAACAAGTGTCTTCCTTTAAGTGCCAATTTAGTGAGCAAGGGAACACACAGGACTGCCTCCTCAGTTCGGTGGGGGAGACCTGAGGGAGGAAGGGAACATTTTGTGCTGGTTATGTTGTCTTCAAGGAGAGCAGTGGTGCAATAGATTAACAGTTACTCCAGCTCATACTTTGGCTGTGGCTGTGGCTTAGGAATGCTAAAGGTAAGAAGTCTATCTGGGATCAGAATATCAAGCAGAAAGGCCCAGCTCTTTTTTACAGAGGCTCTGTAGTGAAAACTTTTTACATAATATTGGCCCTTATGGAAGGTACAGCTCTTAGCACATCATTCCTAGCTGATCCCTGCAGTGTTGGTAGGGGACAAAATGTGGTTTTGCTAGTAAGGGCAGTCATTGGACATGTTAAGGCCAAGTTCTGCTCACTTTCATTGTCTCTTTATTAGCCTTAAGTCAACAGAAACTTGATTGAGTTGTTGTTGTTGTTTTGACTGAGATGGGACCTTAGGTATGAATAGCAAAGTAGATTTAAAACTAAAAGCATCTGTTTTTCAATCCCATCTTTGGCAACAACGTTTTGACCTGACCTCACTTCAAGATCCCTATGTCCTGAGCCCCCTGCCTCCACATTGCCCTTCTGCCAGGAGGAGTGTCTCCCTTTAAGGCACTTACACAAAGGAAAAGTAGCCACGTGGGCACAGTCACAGGCAGCACCCTACTGTTGGGGTCAGCAAGCAGGATACTCACATGTGGTGTGAGGTCTTTGTGTGAGCATCTGGCATCTGGCATCTGGAGATAGCTGCTTCTCAGATCATGAATTCAACCCTGCCAAGGCAGTTTCTAGCACCTTCCTCTACGTGTTGGTCAGGCAATGCTAAATGTGGTGCTTCAGGGGTGTTTAAGTACACTGACTTGTGTTTCCAAAAACTGATCAATGAATGAGACCCAGGTTTGCTCCCCTGGACATCCAAGACTTCCTGCCAGAGGTGTTTTCCCTTTTAATTGTTTTATTTTACTTTCTGGTCTTTAGTCAATGTTGCTTAAAGGGCATAAAGGTTCATCTGAAGGGGAATGGTGGCAAACAGCAGTCTTTCATCAAGAAGAATCCCTTTCAGAGACAGGGGGAAACGTAAAAGACAAACAGCAACAAGACACTTTAGGCAAATTTCTGGTTACATGCTTCTGGGGGCCCAAGTTCAAGCACTTGTTCTGGGGGCAATCAGCCCTTCTCATACCCTGGCTTTCAGTGAATTTTGTGATCGCGGGATGGATGAATGACTGTCTTCTCCATCCAGCTCTGAACCTTTCACTCAGGATTGCTGAACCATTATTGGCAAAGAGCAAAGCTGCCCATCAGACAATGTCAGCAAATGAACCAAAAGGAGAAACGGTTTCACTCTGAAGTGAACCCATTGTGCGGGCACTTTGGAGAGCGGTGACAACAGCTTAAGATGCTCCTTTATTTTTCCTTCTGTAGATTGTTCTTTTTAGAAAGCTAACCCCGCATCCGATTATTTTTTATGATCTGAGAAAAGGCTATAGGAACTGTTTATCTTTTGTGTTTATAGAAGTTCCCTAATCTAAATCTAACCACTCATCCATTCAAAAGCAAAAGAGACTTTTATGGTACTCTGAGAAAGATCCTTCGCTTGTAAATCAGCACATCACCACTGAATTTCAATTCATTTCACCCTTGCCTGAATAGACTGCAAGGGATCAAGGTAGCAGAGTGATCTGGCCTTTTGGTTTAGTGAATTGTAACACACAAACTTGTAGGAAATAAAGAAATGGATATAATTATAGGGCATTACTGTGAGACAACATAGCTGTATATTTTATTTGAGCTCTCCAAGTATATTGCTCCACTGTCTTTCATTTTTTTTTAAAGTCATTACAGATCCAATTTTAGGAAGGTAATGAAAACAAAGAAGAAGAGCATTCTTTCCCTATAATTTTATAGGAGTGCAGCCTTTGGAGCAGCAGTATTCTTCAAACTCAGATGACTAGCTTGAATTGACACGAGTTACTTTCACAGTGGAAATATTCTTCAAATGCTCTGCTGCAAAAGAAAATAATCATCAGCTTGTTAAATATATGCCTCCTTGTTGCTGCACAAAATCTATCCATGAGTACCTTTAATTACCCAGAAGTAAAGGGAGGAACCTTCTTAATATGGGCACTCAATTGAAATTTCCAGTTCTGTTTGGGTTTCCATTCAGGAGTTGGTTGCAGGATCAGGCTTGAGGAGAAGTCTGTGAGCTGTGCAGCTGATTATAGACAGAAATAACAATTAGGGGGGAAAATACTTAAGAAATGGAATCATAGAATAGTTTGGGCAGGAAAGGACTTTAAGATCATCCAGTTCCAATCCCCCTACCATGGGCAGGGACACCTCACACTAGACCGTGTCACTCAAGACTCTGTCCAACCTGGCTTTGAACACGGACAGGGATGGAGCATTTATCACTTCTTTGTTCCAATGCCTCAGCACCCTCACAGTAAAGAACTTCGTCCTTATATCTAACCTAAACTTCCCCTATTTGAACCCATTACCCTTTATTAAGAGTCTTGGTTCTATTTGCCACTGTCACACACAGCTCTCATGGATGCATGCAAGGGAGCAGTGTTTGCAGGATGTAGTGACTGCAGGTGACTGACATTAAATTTGGAGGCACTTTTATTCTGGACACCTGTGCCTCTCTCACGGTTCTTATACCTGCTCCCCTAAGTTACCCAATGGAATCATCTGTGTAAGACTACATGATTATTCACTGAGGTTTCCACTGAGATGGAGTCTTATGAACTCTGATGCAATGTGACACTTAACCCTGTCCAAACCCTGTCCCAGAATTCTCTCCTGGCTGGAAAAAACAGATTTTCTCTCCTTTCCTCTTTGTAGAACTTAACTCAAGGTGAGAATGTGACATAATAACTGAAGCCAAGGGGAAAATGGGTCTTTCCATTCTGTATAACATCCACACATAGAGGTGCATTAGTCAGAGCCTGCTTCTAAAAATTAATAGTAATAATAACAACAATCATAATGTGCAAGTGTGTTGATCACATTCAGCTGAAAACTGAATAGTTTCCATGGTAGTTAATTGTGTTTAGGGTGGCTCATCATCCCAAACAGTCTCGAGTTCACCATGGGAAGAGGAAGAACTAGGAAAAAAAGGCGGCTTTGAGACAGAAAATACTGAGAGGATCTCAGAAGTGGTCCTTCTTCATCAACTCTGACCACAAAAAGGAAGTCCAGCTGTAGCTGTCAATACCATTATCATTTCCTAATAAATTCAGATATGTCTAAATAGTTTGAAGTCACTCCCACCACACAAACACATTTCACTGGAGACAGTTGCAGCCCAGCATCCCAGTTCCTCTGGTCCTCTGGTCCTGGACCTGGCCAGGAGGCTGGTCTCTGCTGGCCACTGATGTACCACATTCAGGATGAATTTACTGTGGTCAGGATAGATATGAGCAATTCCCAGATATATTTTGCCCACCCAAATACAATTTTCCAGCAGTCTGGAGTCTGCTGTTACTATATAGAAAAGCTGTTCCCTGTGTGCATTGACCTTGCTGTGTTCTTGAAAAATACAGGGAATGGCAAACAATTTGATCATCTTTGTTTCCTTTTTTAACTCGATGTCCACTGTCTTTTTCTTAGTAAACCTCCTAGACTTTTCCCTGTTATGTCTTCTGGATTAGTTTATCTGCAACCAGTTTCAAATTGTCCCTTTTTCACTCTTGCTTTTGGATCAGGTATCCAAGGACTTTCTTACTGGTTTTACTGCCTGGCAAGTGCTGCCAGAGCCAAGAGAAAGAAAGGAACAAACAGGAAGATTAGGGCAGGAACTTGTGATCTGGGCACTTTAGTTCAATTCCTCTCTTCATATTTTTAAGCTGCAACTTAAAACACATCCTCTTCCTTTTCAATACCTTTTTTTACTTATTTGAAGCAAGCAATACCAATCATTCCTCTATGCACTGGAGTGGCAGCTAGCTTGTTTAGGAGCAGGGAAGAGGGAGAATGAGATGTTTACATGCTATCACATTTCGTAAGGAAAATCATACTTTGCTGCTACTACTGCTTTATCTTCCTGCTGGAGGATAAAAAGGAATACTACATTCCTGTTTTGTAATGAATAATCAAAGCCAGCTCACTTGCGGTTTCTTCCCAGTTAACTCCTGAAGCAGCATCATGGTGGATTTTTAATGACTCAGAGAGGACAATGACAACAAATGTGGGTTGGGAGCACAGCCCTATTGTCTTTTCCCATTTCAGCCTCCTTAAACTCCCCCTTTTCTCCCCCCCCAGCCTTTGTTCTCTGCCTTTCAGCAGATAGTTCTGTTGTATGGTTATAAATAACTTTAAGGGCTGTTTTTACTTACACACACACACACTACATTCTCCAAGTGAATGGCAACACTGAAATCAAGAACCATGCTTCTCCAAGTCCAAACAAAGGCGCTGCTACTTCTCGGCAGCACCAGGATTTGACCTGGGGGTCCTCTGGAGCAAAGACTACAAAAGATTAACATTTCAGTCTGCTGAGCCCACCAGTGCAGTCTTGCCTTATCTCATAAGCTCTGCCAGAGGAATGAATTACCCTAGTTCATTAAGACTCGTTTTGAATTGTGGTGAGAGGTCACCACATAAGTCACCTCCAGTCTATTTTGTGAATAATATGGATTATGATAAAAGCTGGCTGGGAGGTTGAAGCCCAAAGATTTTGTTTTCTTTCTTCTTCAAGGTGGGTAGAATACAGGGTGGGGAAACCCTGCTCTGGACATTTCCTAACACTGCATAGTTGACTATAGAAAAGTCCTTTTTGTTCTTTCCTTTTTTTTTTGAGCCCATGAATGGGTGACCTCTTGATCTCTCTGACCCCTTTATTTTTGCCATGAAAGAACTAAAACTAGCTGTGCTCATACAAAATCTTCTTTCGCTTCAGTTTTCTCATGATTAAATTCCCTGCTGTGTTTTTGTTTAAGTGCTCTGGTGTTGCCCTTTGGAATTGGGCAGATGTTTGACTCTTTGAAATGGCTTTTTCTCTTTAATTTGGCAGTGGTCTACAGTTAAGGCATATTCACCCACAACAGGAATGAAGGAGAAATGTTTCTGCAGTGGCGTTCATGCCTCACCATTTAAAAGCACTTCGCAAGTGCTATGCTGGGATACAGTAATTGATAATTTGCATCGAAACATACTTTGATGCACAGAACACTGCACATAATAAAACAAAGGCTGTCTCCATGTTGGGTAGATTACTGGGAATACATTAATTACAGTCGTAGACCTCTTCAGACCTCACCATGTCAAGCGCATGTAATGGAGGGTAAGGTTGAAGGCAGATGGCATATGATCTACTTTAATAACTTAGGCAAAAATGAGCTGAAGCCAGTCACTAGGGGAAACGTGAAAACAATGTTGAAGAAAATGAATGTGCTTCAGATATCAGTTATTTCTGTACATACATAATCCCACAGGCTTTGTGGGAGCTGTGTTAATTCATTACTGTTGAAAGTGCGGTCTTTAGGAGAGGAAAGGTAAACTTGGATAATGTTTAGACCTGGTATTGGAAACACAGTTTTATCAGGATTGAACTAAATCCAGATTCTCTTTCACCTAGCCCTTTGTTAGGTCTCTATAGACTACGGTTATGAAAGATGAGCATTCATATAAGATTAGCAACTAATTGAGATCAAGGCATCATTTTGCTACTTGCTATACAAATACACTGAAATTTGTCCCAAAGGAAAGATAGGCTTATGATTTACCAGAAGTCAGTAATATACTGGGTAAGTGTTTCAATGCTCTAGTTTTTCAATGTTGGACTTTGATTTGCTCTGAAAAGATGTATGAATCTTGCTAGATGTAGGCAAATCTTCCTATATTCCTTGCTGAAGCAAACCAAGCCGTATGGCATCCCTCTTTTGACTGCATTTCAGAGGTGCTCTGCATCACACTACTGAACGTAATGTAATGTCTGGCTGCAGCTCCAGGCTGGTTTTGGGGGTCCAGGACTGTGTACTCATTTGCCCCATCATTCTCACCTACATGGGCCATCCAAGTCCATATAGCTTTAGATAATGCCTATTACCCAATTTACTTTCAATTCCACACACTCAAAGACAAGCCAAATAAACCTGAAAGAAATAACATACAGTCTATTAAGTAGACATGTACTGGCAACCAACTTGCACTAAAGGCCACGCCTCTTGGGGACAGTCTGGTTTAATTACCCACTTGAAGACCTGTCTAAGGTTTCCAGCACAAGTTTTTCAGCCTTAACTTGAAAAACAAATTCCACTGAAGAATTGATCTTGTTCTGATCCCTCAGGAGGGTGCTTGGGATAGGTTTCAAAATGTAAATATAGTCCAACTGTTTTAACCAAGAAAAAGGTGATTTCATATTAAAAAACCTCTCTAGCTCCAGTCTTGGAATGACCTGAATTTAGACTATGTCTTCCCATGGGATGTCATTACTGAGAATATTGAGTGTAGGCAAAGTGAAGTACAGGGGGGTTCAGATCCCAGCAGACAAGGCATGGATAGCTCCTGTTCACCTTATCACCAGTGAGATGTGTCTGTGGGTAAGTTAAACGTATCTGTAATCTCCTTCTTCCTCCCCACACTTTTCAAGAAGAAAGATCATTGTCCTTTCCCTGGCTTAGAAAAGGATGGATATAATGGAAGGAGGGAGAGAGGGAGTCTTAAAATGTGTTAGCTTTATCCTGGGAACGGCTGCACTGAAGTAAATTATTGCCTAGCAGTAAATTATCATTTTTTGTGAGATCTTAAAAACCAACAGCTGTGAAATTGACTTCTAACCAATTTTAATTGAGATGGACCAAACCTCAAAATATCAGAAGTAAACAGTCAGGATGCTCTGCTGGCTCTGGCTGAGACGGAGTTAAGTTTCCTATAGCAGCCGTGCTTTGTATTGGTAGCTAGAAAGGCATTATAGCACAGTGCTTGCACAGCATCATGCTTCAATGTTACCCTTCACCAGTAAACTGGAGGTGGACAAGATGTTGGCTAGGACAGATGACCCTAACTGACCAAAGGGATATTCCACACCATATGATGTCTGCTCAGCAATAAAAGCTAAGAGAAAAGAGAAGGCGCATTTATTATTATGATGTTTGTGTTCCGGAATAGCCACTGCCCATACTGAAGCCCTGCTTTCCAGGAAGTGGCTGGATATTGCCTGCTAATGGGAAGTAGAGTATAGACCTTTTGTTTTCCTTTGCTTCCAATGCTTGGTCTTTGCTTTCGCTGTATTTAATTACCCTTATATTGACCAACGAGCCTTTTTCCATCTTGTTTTCTTCCCTCTGCTAAGGAGGAGAGTGGTAGAGTGGCTTAGTGGGCACCTGATATCCAGCCAGGGGCAACACACCATAAATGCCTGTTCCTTTAGCTGATGTCTGACTTTCTTTATAGCATTTACTGTGTGCTTGTTTCCTCCAGATGTACAGAGGACATGCATTGTTATGAAGTGGTACTTTGGACATCCCTGGTCTGAAGTTCAGAAGTGTTTGACCACATTATATACAGGATTATGTATCAAGATATATTTTTTTTCTTGTCTGAATTCTGCACTGATAACGTGTTTGTTTTTATCTGCTTGTTTGGAAGTTCTTTGCATATCTGACCGCCCAAAAAATGTTAAGAATGGACACATGACGTACACAGTTTACACTGTCTTTTCCTCCCTCACCTGACTGATAGTTAAGCTAGAAATTAAATCAATCCCTTAATTCTATAGAATCATAGAAACATTTGGTTGGAGGTGACTGTCAAAGCTCATCCAGTTCCAATCCCCTCCCACAGGCAGGGACACCTTCCACTAGAGCAGCTTGCTCCAAGTCCTTGTGTCCAACCTGGCCTTGAACACTGCCAGGAATGGGGCAGCCACAGCTTCTCTGGGCACCCTGTGCCAGCGCCTCAGCACCCTCACAGGGAAGAATTTACTCCTTATATCTAATCTAAACCTGCCCTCTTTCAGTTTAAATCCATTGCCCCTTGTTCTTTCACTTCAGGCCTTGGCAAAAAAGTTTCTCTCCATCTTTCTTATGAAGAACATCAGTGATCATGAACTATAACAGACAACTATAATCTTGCAGAGCCTTGGAGGTGAACGCTGGCCATGTTGGACGTTGTTGGGGCTGTAGCACCTGATGTGATCCTAGCACTAGTGATACCTACCATTAACTGTCCATCTAGTCTGTGCTATTACCGGTCTGAGCTGTAGATAAACCTATAGCTAAAGGCTGGATTTTAAGTGCTCTCTTTCGGGCAATTTGTGACTCCTTGTACTTTCTATGTGTTTATGTATTTGTTGTAGAAAGTGCTGATGTGTGAAGAGCAGGACTTACTTCATTTTGGTAAGCTTCCAGGTGTTTGACTATTTACTTCTTCTATACTTACAGTTGTTGAGTCCCCTTTCACATGACAGGAATTGCTAGGTCAGGCTTAGCCCATCTTGTTCTACATCTTAGGCTATGTACCATTGCTGAATGCTTCTTTAGAAGTTACATCACCATTAATGTAGATGATTATAGATTAGCATCTGTATAGGGAAGAATTATTTTCCAACCTGAGGCTGTTACACGATGGATTATCTTCACTAACATCCAAGTAAAGCCTTTTCTTTGGTGACAAGATTGTGATAAAAACTTTACTTTTTCCTGGTACCTGTAAAATTTAAGAGCAGATACTCAATCTTAGCATAGCTGTGAGGACACCTGCATGGCAGTTATCAAGTGCAAATATGAAATGAAGATGATAAAAGCAGGGTGGTAAATATCACAGTTTAATGACACAATAAGCCTTATTTAAGAAAATGTATTCCAGTTAATGCTTTTACTATTGTCTCTTCAGAAGACTTAGCTTTAAAATCTAGGTTTTCCTAAAATTGTGGGGGTTTTCCCAGTCTCTTAACCCCACAAAAACAAACCTCCCTAGGGTCAAAGCGTGCAAAGTTGATCACGCAGAAAGACGCCCGTATTGCATTGTTCAGGAGTTAATAAATGGAACTCAAATTTGGATGCATCCTCCATGGAGCTGTAGGTTTCCATGGACTCACTTTGGGTTTGTCATTGCATTTAAGCAAAGTTTGGCCATTTTTCCATCACAACAGCTCCCCAAGGGACCCAGAAAGCTACTGCCACTCTCCGTAAAATGCTTTCTGTTTTGGTTTCACAACCAGAACAGATGACGAGAGCACAATAGAACACAGAGAGCAACTGAGGAATTACGAGCCACCTATTAATCTTTAGGGGTTTGTATCACGACGTAAGGAGTGTACCGCTGCTCCCAGTTTAATTGCAAACTCTCTGCATTAAGGACAATTAATGAGAAAGGAAAAATTTGGTGTTTCAGGAGAGCTGAAATGATGGAACCTTGGGGTATATCAAGGATTTAAGCACTGGATTTGACTCTCTCCTGTGACAGGTGGGAAATTACTTAGTCAGACAGACGTGTGCAGTCTCTTATACTCTGTTGGGCTGTTCTGCAAAACAGGCCTAAGTTTGCCCACTTGTGCTCTTTTTTCCCTCCCCAGCATACACTGATGTCAGTGGAAAAACAACAAGGTTGTTAAAACCACTGGAATTGATGCTATGAAGAAAGCTGGCATTTTGCAAGCTGATTACTAGAGCTAGCAATGTCATTGCTGTTGTTTTACAACGCGCCAGGTTTAACGGGCTCCATCTCATATCAAAAGGGGAATATTTGACCTCCTTTATGAAAGCACTTTGGAAGAAATAGGACACAAAAATGATCAGCTGGGGAAGGCTTTTCTATTTTATTTTTTTACTGATTTGAGTGCAGGTTTGTATGCAGAAGCACATGAGATTTCATCTCTCTCTCTCAGTTATTGGTGTCCCCAACATAAGAAGGACATGGAGCTGTTGGAGCAAGTCCAGAGGAGGGCCATGAGGATGATCAGAGGCTGGAGTTCCTCCCACACGAAAGCGGGGTGAGAAAGCTGTGGCTGTTCAGCCTGGAGAAGAGAAGCTGCATGGAGACCTCAGAGCAGCTTCCAGTGTCTAAAGGGGGCTACAAGGATGCTGGAGAAGGACTCTTCATCAGGAACTGTAGCAATAGGACAAGGGGTGATGGGTTTCGACTTAAACAGGGGAAGTTCAGGTTAGATATAAGGAAGAAGTTCTTTGCTGTGAGGGTGGTGAGGCACTGGCACCGGTTGCCCAAAGAAGTGGTAAATGTTCTGTCCAGTGTTCAAGGTCAGGCTGAAGGGAATCTTTGTCGAAATAGCCTAGTATGAGGCATCCTTGCCCATTGCAGGGTGTTGGAACTGGATGATCTTAATGTCCTTTCCAACCCAAAGCATTCTGTGATTCTATGGTTTGTTCCCAGCCTGTGTAACAATAGGATGGGGCTTATAGGAGCTTCTTCTACCAGAGGTAGGTGGTAGGATAGGGTGGTGTGGGGATTCATTCTTTAGTTTTGATTACGACATAGATTTTGGCACATCTCATGATTTTAAGTGTCAGTACAATGACAAGTTTCTGTCCAAATTTTGGTCCTTTTTGTCTTTGGTAAAAATGCCACCTTTGATTCCATGTAATTGGTGATAAAATGCATTGGCCCAAAGACTTTTCAGAAATAAACAATTTCATTGCCCATAGTGCTTCCTTGCTCACACTTTGTCCAAGGACAGCATAAGCTTTTGTGAGAACTGAAGATAATTTCCACTCGTTTCCTCCTGGTGTACTGTTCTAGAGGAGGTCAAGCAATCTGTTTGGGTGTAATATGCTCTCACTTGAGATTTTTCTGTTTCAAGGTGAGGAGAAATGAAAAGCAGTGAGTTCAGGGTATTTTGAATAACATTTATTTGGCAGCAGTTGCTGCCTTTTGTTTTTTACAAAGATGATTTCTTTGAAAAGAAAAAGGCAACTAAACAAAACAGCCCTTAACGTACAATAAAAAGTGCTTAGATTGTTTTAAGGTGGGTTTTATTGATTGTGTTGCATGTTTGCTACAAGTTTTGGAGAGGTACTTGCATTTCAGTACTCCACTTTCATTGCGCTGGCCTTGGTTTACCATCTTATCTCTGTATTTGTAAGTATGCATAGGAGGAATTTCATTAAACTGTGATAAGCTGGACGATGGGTTTGAAGGAGAATGTGAGCATTATCAGGATGAGGGGAATGTAGAAAGGGGGGCAATGTTTTTCAGTTCGGGAAGAATGTGTTGCTTATTATCCTTCTGAAAACCTGCCGTTGCACAGCAATCAGTCAAAGCAATGTGCAGTTTTTGGCTGCCTTGTAATGTTGCTAGACCACCTGTATCACAGTGAGAATGCTGCTTTAGGCAAATCATAGAACTGTAGAATCCCAGACTGGTTTGGGTTGGAAGAGACCTCAAAGCTCATCCAGCTCCAACCCCTGCCACAGGCAGGGACACCTTCCACTAGAGCAGCTTGCTCCAAGCCCC